>CABHPP010124890.1:27765-38199 GCA_902168425.1 Peromyscus attwateri | reverse complement strand
TGTGTGTGTGTGTGTGTGTGTGTGTGTGTGTGTGTATGTTCTGTATGTGGAGAACATAGGCTGACACTAGAGGTGTTTCCCTATCACTCTTGACATTATTTTTTAATAATGTCTTACTTTCCCTTGGCTAGACTGGAGGCCAGCAAGCTCCCGGAACTCTCCTGTCTCCCAGAGCTGGGTTGACAGGCATTTGCCACTGTGCCCAGGGTTTACTCAGGGGCAGGAGATGGAATTCAGAACCTTGCAAAGCAAAGACTTCACCAGTTGAACTCTCTTCCCAATTCCAGAATACATTTTTTGGTCATTCTTTTTTATTATGGTAAAATACACACAAGATAAAACTGACCATTTTAACTGTTTCTTAAGCACAGAATACAGTGTCATTGGTTATTTACATTACTGTGACACCATCATCCCCGTCCATGGTCAAAACTCATTCCTTAACTTGACCTGAAACTCTGTACATAATAAACAGTAAGTCTTTGTCCGTCACCTACCCCAGGACCTGGTGATATCTGTTCTTTATTTTATCTCTGCCTTTGCGTGGAGTAGTACTTAAACAATATTTTTCCCTTGGCTTATTTCACTTAACATGGTGATTTCAAAGTTCTTCTGTGTTGTATGGATTCATATGGCAGAATCTCATCTCTCTTCATATCTCTCTTTATAATCTACTGTAAATTAATGGCAGTTTTTTATCTAATCTCTCACCTATTGATTGATGTGCATTTGGGTTGTTTCTACTCTTTGAATGTTTAATAATGATGCATGAACTTTGGTATATAAACACCCAAGAGCATTTCAACATACTATTTAACTAAGTCCTATTATCAACTTTGCAAAATATATACCACTATCACTTTCATTTACAGGATAGACAGAAAGAGGCACAGGAGATAGGCATGCAGCTCAGTTGGTAGAGTGTGCCTGGCACACACAAAGCTCTACTTTTGGTCACCAGCACTGTATAGACTAGGTGTGATGGTGCATGCCTTTCACTCCAGCACTTGGGAAGTGGAGATGGGAAGATCAGGAGTTCAAAGACATCTGTGGCTACACAGTGAAAAAAGAAGTAGGCAGAGGCAGGTGACATGGTACATCAGGAGAGGAGTGACATCAGGGTTCAAACACAGCAGTGTCCTCATTTATGTGGGCCACGGTGTGAGGTGGGTTGGAAGCAGTGCTCTGTAGCAGTGGGCTACAGCTGCCTCATCGGGACAGTGCAGGGAAGTGGGCTGGGTGTGTTGGAGCTCAGGGGCCCAGCGATGAAGTAGTGTCAGCAGTGAGGACAGAAAAGTAGGAAGGAAAGAAACAGTAGTAGGAAAAGGAGAAAAGAAACCTAGGTAACAAAAAAGCACAGTCAAAGTCAACTAATGGGATGTTTTTAACATGGAGAGTTTACAGTGGTACTGGAGGTTCCCAATAGTTTTAGAGTCAGTTAAATAAGGAGATTTCAAAGTCACCAGTAAAAGTAAGACTCCAAGAAGAATGAAGTCAAGTCAGGCAAACAAGCCATGGTGGACTTCCTATGCTGTCCTTCTCTGTGCCTGTCTACCATGTCACCAAGCTTCCAGGGAAACAGGAACAGAAAGCTTGTTATCACCAGGGGCGCAGGGATGGGGAGACATGCTGGACCAGTGGCAGACCATGGGCTCTAGCAGGAGGATTACTCACAGTGACGGACACTACCTTGCTTGTCTCACTCTCCTGGAATCCCTTTTCAAGGATCTGCAGCAGGTGCTTCTTTTTCACCGTTACTTCAGGATCAAAAACATAAAACAGACACTCCAGCATCTTCCGATAGCTCCTCAGAACAATGGAGACAGAAGGAGGTAAGTTAACTGTGTACCCATGGTGAGTCTCCTGTTTGCAGTGGGTAGTCCAGTCATTTAAACCTCCAGTGCCCCTACCCTACTCTCAAAAAACAGGCTCAGTGTGGACAAATCATGAAGCTGTCTCAGCCGTGGAAGATGCAGGACCAGAACAATTTACTAGCAGGGTGTGTTTTTCATATGGTTAACTTTTAAAACAAGCTGTTCATATCCCTCTCCCCCAAACAAAACAGATCAAAGGCAGGCTCTTTACAGCCACAGGTTACAGAAACGATTCTTACTCCAAATCATGCATATCTTCATGATCCAAACACTTTTGGAATTTCTCTTCAAATTTCAGTCTCAGCATACGGTTGTTAACTTTAATGACGCGGTTGACTTTCACTCCTGTGATACCATATGCTCTGAAGTCCCAGGTACAGAAACGTGAGAGAATTAGTTCATAGCAGGAATTAAACCTATGCGGGGATACAAAACACACACACATACACACAACAGAAGACACTGAAGGACACAGAGCACGTGTAATAAGAGCTACAGCTCCTATTTTGTGATTGTTTTGCTAAACATACTTCATCAGATCATAATAACTGTATTTTTGTTCCAACTGGCATATTTAACCGATAAAAGGTGCTAAAACTTGAAACACAGTAAGATGTTTCTTTTATTATCTATTACCTGGTTCTTCCACTTAAAGACTATGTTGACTGAATACTCTTTCCTTCCTAAGTTTGTTAGATTGGCTTCGGCATGACCTTATTTTTCTGGCTGCCTTCCCACCGCATATGCCCTTCATCCCCCCCACCAGCTCCCCAAAATGCCTCCAACAGACTTGGAAAGGTTGCATTTCCCCCAGGAACCAGAACATTGTTTCCACTCTCCTTAGGTGATTTCATTGGCATGTAGTCATATGCAAATATTCATTCTACCCAAACTTAGCTGTAATACCCAGATCTGAGTATCCGACAGTTTTCTAAAATACCCGCTAGAGTATGTGAAGTCTTTCAAAGCTGACTTACTCAGCATCTGGCCCCAACCTGCATTTAAAACCACAGGAGTGACTCTCCACTCTTCCTCATTCTTCCTCATCTTATCCTTCAGCAAACCTGCCACCACATCTAAAATGCATGCTGAACCAGATCCCGGGTCATCATCACCGATGGTGCTGTCCTTGTTGGAATCATTAACTCTGTGTCTATTACAAGAACCTCCTAATTAAGTTAGGACACATGAGTGAGAGAGGGTAGTGTCTCTGGTTTCTCTCCTAAGGCCTATATTTCAAAGGGAGTGGGTATACAATAACTATATAGAACCATAAATATAGCAGATTCTAAACTGATGAAGACTTGGAAGAGAAGCCTTGGGTGAGGAGTGCACAGGGCGCCTTCCTGAAGTCTTAGGAAGATCTTCCAGGAAGAAATGGGATCTGAGAACCAGAGGTGGACTATTCTGCAGCTTTGTGAACCTCAAGAACAAGGAAGGATGCGCTCAACAACTGGTCGGCTCTCTGCTGCCCTCATCTGGCCGTTCTCATAAAATTACAAGTTTGTCTTAAAATTGTATAGGACTGAGATTAAGATGAGATTGAAAAACAGGAAGCAAGTGACCCTGTATGGGATACACTTACCTCATAATCATTTGAATGTGTCTGAGAGCTAAAGCAACAGAGGGATGCTTCCTGATGGGTGGTTTGGGAGCCCAATATCTGAACTCCTAGCTTAGAGAACCCCACTTTCTCACTGCTAGAGGCTTAATCTGCATAGGCAGGGACTGCCCGGCCACTGTTCTCCTAAAGTAAAAAACTGAACTTGCCAAGTCTAGCTAATCCTGTGGGAGCGTTGGTGATTCAGTGGCAGAATTCCTTCCTGCCTCTCAAGTCTAGATAATCCAGAAGAGTCCAAATCTAGTAGAGCAGACAGATATGAATAGTGTCACAGTCTAGCACAATGTCTACCCGGAGTTCAAAGGTCCCGCTAAGTATCCACATTAACATCTAGGGTGAGAAACCCACTGGCCCTTCCTATAAAGGGACCATTTGCTGGATCTATGTTCTTCAAGTCTCCTCTAAATAATATGTCAGGAATTGCCCGGACTCTCAGTAGTTCACTTCCTACACTCCAAAAGGAGCTAGCTCTCCAGGCATTGCAGAGACACTTCCTATCATTCAGTGGGCATCTTAGCAGAGGACCAGTGTTCTCAAGAATCGTGGCAGTGATGGACAGACTACCAAACTTCTAGATCGGTTCCTCAGAAATGTATGAACCAGAAACAGAAAGCCTCATGAAATAGAATCCTCTCACAGATCTTATGTGTGTGTGTGCGTGCGTGTGTGTGTGTGTGTGTGTGTGTGTGTGTGTGTGTGTGTGTGGTGTGTATGTGTGTAGCAAAGATAAAGGGAGGCCCAAGGCCTTGCTCCCAGAACAGTGAGGCACATAGATCAGCCACAAAGAGTGACGGTAGTTGAGAGATAGTTAATGCTCCACCTCAGATGAAAGGTCTAAAAGGAATTTGGAAACTCACAGGCAAGGACTTTCATTTGATTTTTGTCTTTAACAAGGTGCTCTCTGAGTAAAAGCCAGCTAGCAAGGGTCATTTTACAGAATGCCCAGGAGCTTTCCTGGTTGGCCAACACTGCATCATTGGGCAGATGCCATGCTGGGTTTGTGATCCAGGCAGGACGCTGTGAGAACCGCTGTAGAGGTGGATTGAATAGCATGATGACAGCATGTGTTCCTGACTGGATACGGAAACTGAGGGAAAGAATGAAGTCGAGAATGGCTTCAATGTTTGTGCAGCCTGGATTAACAAGAAAATGCTGAAACCAAAACCATAACATCAAACACTAAGTATTTTCATATTATTTTGTCTAATCCTATCTGATTATTTTCTCATTTCCCACATGAGGCTCAAGGGGCTAATGGTATTTCAAGATCACACAAGCAGTTTGGATGAAAGGCCTTTCTCTTTTCAAAGTGGATTCCTTCTGTATTTGTTGAGGTTGCCTCATCAATTGAACATCCAGATAGAAAAGTTCAAAAGACAGGAATGCAGGGTATGAGTGGAGAGAGAGAGAGAGAGAGAGAGAGAGAGAGAGAGAGAGAGAGAGAGAGAGAGAGAAGCAAGGAAAATGTTTAAGTACAAAACCCATGGAAGGAAGAGAGAATGGTACCAAGTATTTCAATACCGAGGAAACCAAAGGCTCCTCACTGCCCATGACCCTCACTCATTCAATGTGGCCTGAATGTGTAAGCCTTCACACTAATACACACCACAGACTAAGATACTCCACTAAAACATACACATATGTTTTAGGATGTTAAACACATACTCTTTTAAATGGCCCAAAGAAATTCAATCTCATCTATGAAAATTCACTTCCTGATTCTAGACAAATCTTTAGTGGATGGCAGACTTAAGGTGTTGTCTTATGAGTGTAGAGCATGACATCCCACTGCCATAGCTCCGTAAGTATTATAGTCAAATATCTTAATATAGGCTTGGGAAGTGGGAGGGAAAAGGGGGAGGGTAATGTGAGAGGCAGGTATGATCAAAGTGCACTACATACATGTATGGAAAAGGACCCCCAAATCATTATTTTTTCATTAACAGTATACTTTAATAAAAATGAATACAAAGAGATCAGTTACTGAAAATCATTATATGTTAAAAAGCTAGATTGTTAAGTATGCACCTATGAAGTGATAGAGAGATTTCAATTAGTAATTATGTACTGGGCTGTGAACCCAGCCCTGTGGCAGAGGTTTGACTTAAAGGCATGTGAAGCCTCTGTCTTCCCCCAGGAGCTCACAGGGTCACTCATCCATTGTTTCATGGAGCTTTCAGGTTATTTTTCTTCTAACTAGACTATATCTGTAATGATGTTGTAAGCGTGTCAAGGGCAAGGACCATGTCCTTCATGCTTCTGTGTCCCCACTTGCTGAATGTCACATGAAACAAATGAGTTACTCAATGGGAAACACATAGAGGAATAATTTGCTTCTAAAATGACCACGCTAACAGCAGCAACCTGCCATTTGACTAGCATGTATATGTAAAATAAGAAGCTTTTGGAAACTGAAAAACATGGCAAATGTATTCATGAAAGAAATGATGCTGAGAAACAGTGAATGGTATACAACTAGAAATCTGCAGGGATTTTTTCCTCTTCTGCTGAAGAAATACAAGTTATTCTAATAGAAAATCTAGCTCTACTCAAGCACTTCCTATTTAAGGAGAGATCCTTGGCCTTAGAGTATTGATGGAAGAAAAGTCAATGTTTAAATAAAACAGCCAGAAATGAGGCACCTGGATATTTAAAGCATTTTAGTTGTGATTTTATTTTTTTATCATACATAAGAGAGCAGACCTTGAATGGCCAAGCATGTGGAATGCTTAAAGCAAGTAATTGGCCTTGAAATTCTGCCAATATACATTTGATTACCTCCTTAAGATGGGTCAAGCTGATCCTTACTAAATCCAAATGAATGCTTTGTAGATACCCATTAAAAGCCATCAAAACTATCCAACTTACTATCAGGCTGACATAACAGAAATGGTATTTTGGTGATTTTATTTTTAAATATTTTTTTTTACTGTTTTGTTTTGTTAAGAGGTTAAACAGAAGCAGAATTATGTTATTATCTCTAATGGAAGTTCTATTGTCTATTACTCTTAAGTAGGTTGAATAAATATAAATAAAGACTACATCTTACAACCTATAGAATCATTGAGTTTGTGCATCTGAAAAACCAAGACCTGTCTATGTGGGAAGTGGTGTGAATGTCTTTCATGGCCTTGTACATAAAAACCAAGTATTGTGGTTAAATAAACATAATTGCAGGGCAAATTCACTGGTAGAAAAGATCCACTAGTATAGAAGAATGTATTTTTAAAAGCCCCTTTCTCCCTTAGGGGGAGAGCTCCTTATACTTCTCAACCAAGGATCCAAGCTTTTACTCTCGAGGGTAAAGACCTCTCCTGAAAACAGCTGTTGATCTAAGTGATACCTGGTAATCACATGTTGTTTCTAAACGTTGACGAGACCTTGACATCATGTGCCATAAACATAAGAACCTGCCTTGCTGCTGGTGTCAGGTAACACTGCACTCTAGGGCCACGTATGAGCCCATCCTGTAGTTCTAGACATCTGACTCTGCACATATCCAGGTCTCCAATATGGTTCCAGAGCAACCTTTGGTTGTGTCAAAGGCATTTTGGTTTGAGAAAATGACTTCAGAAATGTGAAACGCATAATTAATGATAGTTTTCATTAAGGCTTTCTTTTTCTTTAAGGGTTATTTCTAATCATGTCCTCCAGTTGAGACAACACACCTGCTTGCTTATCTCACTGACAGGAGGGCCATGGTTCTGAGGTATGGATGACTGGGCTCTACTTCTGTCTCTGGTGGTCCTCTCTAACTTTGTGTGGGATTTTCACTTGGTGTTGGGACACAAAGGTCTTGCACCCACAGATCATTGGGGAAACCAGGAATGTTAAACATCCAGGATTGTCTTTTCAAAGAACAGATGTATAATCTGTTCTCCCACCCAGAAGGCTGGGAATTGAAGGTGGTCAATAGTCTAGGTGATCTGCATTATCTGAAGGGCCAGGCCATATCAAGCTCCCACAACCAGGGCCAGAGGTATTTAATAGTCTAGATGATCCTTATAATATCTGTATAGCCAGCACCACCCCACCAAAAAACAACAACAAAAAACAAAAACAAAAACAAAAACAAAACAAAACAAAACAAAAACCTCTCAAAACCAAGGGTAGAGTGGCTAATAGCCCAAATGACCTCTGTGCTATCTGTATGACCAAGATTGTGGCAGATCGTTTCCTGGACCCTTAAGATAATACATGCAGTCTACCTCTAGAACCCATCTTCTCAGAAGAAATGACTTGTACTTTTAATTAAGTTTTGATATAACTATGCCTCCTTGTGCTTCGGGGATTGTATTACATCAAAGCTGTTTTTCCAAATGGTACTGTGTTTAAATATGTTACAACAAACTGCCTGGTATCAGACTCCAGAAGTTTGATCCAGCCTGGCTGCCTAAGTCAGGCTGAACCGAGTGCCATCATTACCTCACCTGGATTGGTTCCCTGCCGGCTGTGACACGTGCAGGGAACCCCACAGCCTGAAGTCTGGCTTTGCGGGCCTTCTCCTGACACACAGTGACCATGTGCTCGCTGACTGCTGAGCTCCCAGCAATGGCTCCCACTCTGACTGCAGGCCTGCAGGGCAGCCATGACATGGCCTTCCCTTGTGGGAACCTGCTGTTGCCAATTCTGCCGCAGCTTTCTGCTGTGTTCTGATTTTCAGCCAGGATTCAGAATGCAGGGCTACAGCCACCCGGCAATGGTATAAACATGCGAGAGGACAATAGTGGAACATAATCTTTTTCTTCAAATTTCTATAAATTTCCCATAAGCTTTTGTCTGCTGTCTGCTAAGAAAAAAATGTGCAAAGAGTAGCATTGTTGAGGTGTCCAGAGTTTGGCTCACTACAATAAAGCAATTGGACAAATGTACAGATGGGAAATATGTAATAGCAAATTTTCAACAGATGACTATTTTGATAAAAACTATTTTCAAATGAGACACTCTATAAGTTGATCATCCGGCTCAGGGTCCTAAGTACAATTATCTTTAAAGCTACACTCAAAGCTCAGATTTACCAGTCATCAGCTCGCGTGCCTTCTTCAAAATGGATGTTCCCCACAGTCTCCAGCTCGGTCAGCAAAAACGGGGTCAATAAGCCGTGGCTCTTCTTCTTCTGTTTTACTTCAATATGATAAATTGCTTCAATTCTACCAGAGACAAAATACACATGCAGATATGTATATGATACTGAAAACTCATGGTATTAAAGCACAGTGGTTTATTCATGTACTGTAACATGTATATAATCCATTCATGGACTGTAACATGTATTCAGTTCATTCATGTACTGTAACATGTATACAGTTTGTTCATGCACTGCAACATGTATTCAGTTCATTTATGTACTGTAACATGTATTCAGTTCGTTCATGGATTGCAACACGAATTTTAATATCAGTTACTTTTTGCTTTCCAGTGGATGAGTAAGGTTAATGTTAGCAGCTAAACCAGGAATGAGATACTGTTTCTGGCGGTAAAAATCACCCCAGATTTTGTTACCCTCGCTCAGAGTATGGAAAGCCAAGGAGACTGCCTGGATCTAAGAGCATGACTGCCAAGTCCTAGACAGGCCGAGACAGTACCACAGCATCCTCAGTTCCATGTCAATACCAATGGTACTCACGTCTAAATGGCTAGTTTAGGGTCACTCAGCATGGAGCAACCCCCTACCTCCAAACGTTACAATCCTGTTAATATCATTATGGGGCCAGTCACCTTCTTTCCCCGATGGCCCAGTGAACGAAAGCACAGTGTGAACCAAGCAAGGGCCGTGGCCGTGCCTGGCTGGGTCTTGTCTGCTGGCTGAGTTTCTGAACTAAGGAAAGCCCAGTTGCTTTCTTTTAGTTTGTGGACAGAAACAGACAGGACAGCAAGCTGAGCGGAGGAAGCTCACTGTGCTTACCTGAAAATGGCCTCAGCCAGAGCCCAGCCTTGAGCGTGCGGGAGCCCTTGGAGCCTAAGCGCCAACACATGTCGTGTTTTGTTGCCTCCCATTTCTCAAGGGAACTGAGCTCAACTCTTGCCCCCCAACACGGTTCCTCTTTTATATTTTCAATCTCAATGACCAGACAGTTCACCAAACCTACTCATTTAGTTTCTTGTTCCAGAATGTGACCCTTTCATCCAGGGCAGTCAGTTTAGTGAGGATCTTCTGCTGAAGACCTGATTCTTGCGCAACAGTCTCGCTCGTCTTGGGTTTCTCAGGCTCTGGTGTGCTGTCATTTTGCCCTTTAGCAGGTCCCTTGAGTTCAGCCAATTCCCGTTCTAACTGTTTTCAACAACACACCAGAGAGCAAATGAACAATCAAACATTAAGGCAAAGCCTCGATTCAGATATTCATTTTGTAGTGAGATTTATTAGTCAGTTTAGATGATCAAAGTAGAAATCTAGGTAATAGGAAGTTCCGGTTTATAACAGTCAAAGGGCAACTTCAACCTTGGTGCAAGTTCATCCGTCACCTATTGACCAAGTGGTGGTTTGGAGAGAAGATGCTTGGTAGTCTCTTAACTGAGAGCGAGGACCACGGAATGTTGAGCTTGCTTTGTTAAAGCCAAAGTGAAATTACAATCAGCGCTGGTCTGGGTGTGAATAAAACCTTAAACCTCAAATAATGAGATTTTAAAAACATACTTACTTTTCAGTGTTTTTCAGCTATTTCTGGAGAGATATAAACCATAGAAAACACACAAAGGGGGGAAAAAGTTTTCCTTTTGTTTTACTATCCGACTAGCAAAAAAAAAAAAAAATACTCTTTATGCCAGGTGGCAGTGGCACACGCCTTTAATCCCAGCACTCGGGAGGCACAGCCAGGCGGATCTTTGTGAGTTCGAGGTCAGCTTGGTCTACAGCGATCCAGGATAGGCACCAAAACTACACAGAGAAACCCTGTCTCGAAAAACAAAAACAAAAACAAAACAAAACAAAACAAAACAAAA
>CABHPP010124889.1:17733-52954 GCA_902168425.1 Peromyscus attwateri | reverse complement strand
AAAAAAAAAAAGAATGGATGTCAAGTCTAGAGTGTGAAGCCAGTCACACTTGATAATAACTAGACATCCTCGTTTCTCAATACTTCAGTATCCCATCTCTCTGTTTGCTCAAGCTCTCCTCAGGATGGCCAGGAGGAAGATCGTATGAAGAAGCTTCCAGATACTCGAGTCAGACGAACCTTAGGAACCCCTCAAACAAGTCACAGCCTACCGGCCTGCAGACAAGCAGTTAAGAGATTAGATGAATGTTACTTGTGCCTTTTCAATTCCCAGCAATGTTTTCCTATAATTTCCTCCCAAATAGTCATATTAAAAAGAGATTTATATAATTAGCCATTTGAGAATTATTTAAGTGTGATAGGCAGCCAATCAAATGGATGTATAAATAGTGGTGCGGCAAGATGTTCATACAAGACTTAGTGAATTATGGAAGCTGATGGCCAGTCACAAATGAATGCATACATCAAAGAAGGAGAGTGGTGAGGGGATGTGCACAAACATTTGGTTGTCTCCCTGAGCATAAAATGTAGTTCTGGGACAAAATGAAAAAGTAACTTTTCCGTGTTAAAATCCTACAGCACATCTCTCATAGGGAATCTCTCAAACCACAAAGACTCATAACTCAAACTATGGTTTGCTGGGCACAGAATCTTTCAGAGCAGGTTATTAGTGTGAGCCTGGCTTCTAACGGCAACTACACAGGGAGGCATTTGCCACTGTGCTGGAGGTTCTAATGAAGTTTGGACTGCATTTGCATTTCAGAACTGAGGGCACAGGCTGGAGCCAGACAGCCTGGCTTTAGACATGGTGGCTCCACTTGCTAATTGTGCACCCATGGGCATTTTCTTAATGTATTAATAGAGTAACTGCAGTCTCCAGAGATGCTATACTCTCCATGCTTGTATCTTCTTGGCCTAAAGAAGTGGCCCTGGTCTGATGCTCTTGCATCATTACTCCTTTGCTTTGCTTCGAAGTGTCCTTTGCCCACGAAATGGTTTCACCCTGTCAGAGTCAAGCTGTGTCCCGCTCTACATTTCTTTTTATTGTATGAAACAATGGCTGGGATTTTTGTGTTTTGTTTTCTTGCCCTGAAAGATTCCATTTTACAAGCAGGTTTTTTCGTTCATCTTGAGAATAGAAGATGAATGTATCCTGGATGGACACATAAAGAAGGCCATTTGTCCAGCCCCAGCCTGCAGGACAGACCGATAGGTGCTTATTCCTGGAAGTTGAAAGAATGCCACCCTATAAGGTTATCGAGGTGGGTTGATATTGTAAGGGAGCAAGGTGTCTTAATATCCGATAGGGATAAGACCTGTGTAGTTTGAGAATGTCCCCCCAAAGTCTCTGCATTTGAGTACTTCGTCCCCAGTGAGTCACACTGTTGAGGAGGATTGCGAGTGTGGCCTTGTTGGAGGAGGTGTTACTGGACACAGGATTTGATAGTTTAAAGACTCGTGGCACGCTCAGCTTGCTTTCTCTGCTCTCTGTGGTTCCGGCTGTGAGCCAGCAGCTTCTGCTCCACCATCGTGGACTTCTCTCCGTCTGGAAATGAAAACCCAAATAAGCTCTCTCTTCTCTAGGTTGCATTGGTTATGGTATTTTTTGACAGCACCAGAAAATCACTGAAACAGCTGCCCAGCCACATGGCTTCCAGTAGTCAAAAGATTAGTAATAGCCGTTTGACAAGCAGAGAATCGATGAACAAATACCTCTTCGAAACCACTGATAAGCATAGTACAAATAATTTGAGCATCAGCAAACAGGCAAGCTCGGTTTAATGGGCAAATATAAACTTCTCTGGTGGACAGAGGAAACACATTCAAGAACTGACTCCACGTTGGGCTGCAGAGCAAACTTGTTGGCCTCAAAGATTCACCTTCATATAAAACATTTAAAATTTTTTATTACATTTTTCAGTGGTGTGTGAGTGAGTGTTGAAGGGGGAGTGTGTGTGTATGCATGCATGAGTGCATGGGCACATGGATAGACACACATGCATGCATGCCCATGTAGAGAAGAGAAGACAACTTTTTGTAATCAGCTCCCTGCTTCCATCATTATGTTGTTCCAAGGATTACGTTGTCAGCTGCGGCAGCAAGCACCTTTAACCATAGAAAATGTATGTGCAGAGAAGTGTCATCCAGCTATCAGCCCCAAGGCTGTGGCCAGGGCACTAAGGGGACTGACTCAGCCGTTCATAGTCAATCAGGATGTCCCAAAACAGGAACGCTTTCCGGGTATGGAGACTCATGCCTGTATCTCAGCACAGGGAAGGCTGAGGCAGAAGGATTGTTGTGAGTTTGAGGCCATCCGGAGCTACATAGTATGTTCTAGGCCAGCTTGGGCTACAGAGTGAGAGTGAGACACTATGTCAGAAAAACAAACTAAAACAGAACACAAAAACCCAGAAACACACATGAAACCATCATGCACTAACTGGTTGTCAAAAAGTGACAAGAGGTTCTCAATCCTCGCTCCCTTCTGTGACTGATAGGCTACATCCGGCCGAATGCAGACCTGTGGTTTAGTAATCATGGATATGGCGTGTTTCTCAGATCTTGACAAAGAACCAAGCAATGACTGTTAATGATGTGACTGAGAAGGACTTAGCAAAGAGCTGCCCTGTGGTACCAAAACTCCCCACCTCATTTCTCCCTTCTTAACTTGCACTCCCTTTCACCAATCCCTCCTCCCCCTTACCTCCCTTTTCCCCCAGTTCCCTCTGCTGTCTGCTTCCTCTTCCACAGAATCTACATAAGCAAGATTCAGTGGGAAAACTCCTTCTATGGTCACAGACATGTTAGGGTTCATGTTATATAAATGGGTGCAGCATATCAGTGGCAAAGAGCCATTAAAATGCAAAGATCAAATACATAAATGAACGTTGGTGGCCACACCTTATTGGGGGATTTATTAAGGCAACTCCATGTAGTTAAAAAGGAGGTTTATTTTAAGGGTAATTTACAGCTAGTAAAGAGGTTGGTTACAGGATCTGGGAGAGGCAAAGTGCAGTCCAGCTGGGTTCTCTGGAAAACTCCACTCAGTCTACCATCCAGCATCCAGGATCACCAGGAACCAAGAGAGCCGGCACATCCAGATCTCAGGTCTTAATGGTTCCTGTCTCAGCCCTGCCTCAGGGGCAGGTCATAGGTAGGCATGACAGTTACCAGAAGCCTCACTGAGGGTCGTACTTCCAGGTCAAAGCTGGAACAGCTACCCACTACATCTCCCCCTTTTGTCTAAATAAGGAAGTTCTAACCTAATAAAAACTATATACAATAGGAATGATTATCAAATATTATCCAGGATAATAAGGGATAATGACCTAGACAAGATGGAACTACAACCAACATGAACAACATCAAACAAGAGACACATAATAAAACACTAAAATCCAGAGAAGTCTGGAGCATAGGTAAATGGCACGTTGCAAAGATCATTCCAAAAGGTGTCCTATCCTAAAGAACGTAAATCTAAATCTAATACTTAATATGTTCTAGCTAAGATACAAGAAGATTGTAACTATAACTATTAGTCTTTAATCCCATCAAAGACCTGAGAAGGAATATAACAATACCTGAGAAACTGGAGAAGGATGCAAACAACTTTCAGGAGTCTTGCGAGAGTAGACAGAGACAACTGGCAGCCTGGACAGTCACCTAAAGTTTCTCAGCATCGCTGGTGCATTCAAATTGGCTACAGGCCTAGAGTATCTGTCAGACCATTTTACTGTCAGCAGTTGAGGCAAGGGCAGTTCTTTGCCCAGTAGGCCATTTTGTGCCAAGGTGAAGACAAACTTCCATACGGAAATGTCTCAGAAGCCCAACATTCTCTAGGGATCAGATCAATGCTGCCAGGAACAATCATGTCTCATGTCAACAGAATGTTTCAAGTTATCAAAACATTTAAATGCCATATTCTCCAGGTCTATGAAGTGTTTGAAAATCACGTATCCATCTGACATATGTTTCTGTAAGTCTGGAGAACCTAACTAACATAGAGATGACAAGCATAGGTGACTATAAATCTGTAAGTCTTATCTACCTAGATAACCTAAGGACTAAGGCTTCATGTAAACAGGGTAAACAGTCTGTAAGCAATTGTACAGTAAAAGGACAATGACCTCAAAATTGTGACAATACAAAAAAAGCAGAGGTAGGAATGTATAGTACAATATGCAATATGACAATAATCCTAAATATATATCAATATACCAAATATCCTAAACAGAGTTAGAACATACATAGAGTATGACAAATATAATTTTACATTTATATCAATAGACAAAGCATTTCAAATAAGAGTAGAAATATATGTACATTACAACAAATATGGTTCTGTATTTCTATCAATATACAAATTATCTGGAATAAGAAATGTAAAAATAGTTTACATTTGTATCAATATAGAAGAATCCATAACAGTGCAATTTATCTAAGGCTGCTATTTTACTAAATTAGTTTACTAGTATATACAATAATCTACCTTAATATCCTATACCTATCCTTTCCCCTTTTTTTCTTTTCTTAAGGGGAATACCGAGTCCAATGTTTTCTTCCACCCCCAACCCTATAACCATTATCCATAACACTCAGAAACATGAAATATTTGGGGAGAAGGGGTGTCATTTTCTTAGAATTGCTTCCTGCTGTTCAAGGGAAAATGGTATCTCTGTGGGATTCTGTAAGAAAGCTCAGATAGTTAAGTCTCAGTTGGACTAACTGTAGATTCTGCTATCAGTCTCAGGGTAATGGGTAAGGTTGTCTGAGATTCTGGCTAGATGTGTAGTATGATGAACCATCTTATAATGGAATTATTTTGGAGAATTTTCAGTCCAAGGTTGATCATTGAATAATGTTTGTGAATACCATGGCATCATTCTGGACTGGGTAGAGTTGTTGTGGGGCCCCATCTTCCTTCTGGAGACTTTAGAGATTGCTATTGGAAAATTTTATTTTTTACTGTGAAAAACTTGAACATTATTAATATCAAAATGGAAAGTTTGTATTTAAAGATGACATGACATGTAAGAAAGGATTCTGAGAAATCAAGAATGAGCATGGAGATAATTAGAATCTTAAAGACAATGTTCCCTTTTTATTGGTTCTCTTCCGACCCACACCAGACAGCTCTTCTGATATGAGACAGAATCTCTCAACCTTTTTCTTTTAGCAATATGCTTGAGTTTAGAGAAGGAGTGTGCCAATTCCAACTCCAAAGCCAGCTTGGTATATAATTGAATCAGAACCACAACTTTTCTAGAATTAAAGAGATATAGATGGTAGGCAGTGAGATGTTACCCTGTATAGACTGGTACCAATAGATCCTTTCTTTCTGCTGTAGACATCTGGATATCTAAGGCCTGATGATTTCTGGAAGATGGGTATTTCTACTATCCTGTAAAGACAAAAACAGACCCTACCCCAACCTTTGTTTGTTAAATTTCTCTTATGACTTGTAGAGATGTCACATTGGTGGATGAGCTTTTACTTCTCCTCATCAAGGGGTTTCTCCTGTTAAAATTGAGTTTTTATTGATTTTGTTGGCATTCACAGCTTTTCTTCTTCTTCAGAAACAAAAGCAAAACCCCTTTCCCAGTATAGGACATATCCTGGTTTCCATTCTGAGGTCAACACATCTTTGAAATAAACCAGTTGATTTAGCTCAGAAGTTTTGTCTGTCATCCAATGTCTCTCCGCAGCTGTTGTTCCTTTCTCATCTGTGTTGAGAAAATTCAAGGTTAATAAAGCATTATACAATCTATTTATAGGAGTCATTGCTACCTGTTGCTGTTTATTTAGCATATCTTTTAAAGTTTGATTGGATCTTTCTATGACTGCTTGGCCTGTGGGATTGTGTGGTATACCTGTAACATGCTTTATATTGTAATAAGCAAAAACTATGTCATTTTATTGGAGACATATACTGGGGCATTGTCTGTCTTAAATTGTACAGGTATTCCCATGATGGCCATAACTTCTAATGGGTGTGTAATCACAGAATCAGTCTTTTCAGAACTCATAGGAGTTGCCTACTGAAATCCTAAATAGGTGTCAATAGTATGGTATACATACTTTAATCTTCCAAATTCTGTGAAATGAAACACATCCATCCACCAAATTTCATTTCTTTGTATACCTTTTGGATTGCTTCCTGTAGGTAATGGAGTTTGGTTATAGAAGGAACAAGTAGGACATTTTTTTTTTACAATATCCTTGGCTTGTTGCCCAGCATTGGAGAAATCCTTCTTCAAACCTTTGCTATTAACATGGTGTTTCTTATGAAATTCTGAGGCTTCTAGCATGTTACCTATTAGTAACTGATTAATCTCATCATTACCTTGTGCTAGAGGTCCTGGCAAACCCATATGAGAGCTGATATGTGTTATATATATATAGGGTGTTCCCTGTTTCTGATGATTTCCTGCAATTGTATGAATAGTGAAGTTAATTCTGTATTATCAGGAATAAATTCAGCAGTTCCAATATGTAAAACAACTCTCTCTGTGTATTGAGAGTCAGTGACTATATTGAGCGGTTCTGGGAAGTCTATCAGTACCATAAGAATGGCATACAGTTCTGCCTTTTGTACAGAATTGTATGGACTTTGAACCAATTTACTTAAGTCTCCTGATTTATATCCTGCTTTCCTGATTTATTTGCATCAGTATAGAATGTGAGGACTCCAGAAATTAGCTTTTATCGTACAACGTGAGGAAGGACCCATTCAGTCATCTTTATGAATTCTCTTCTCATGCTTTTGGGACAACGGTTGTTAATCTCTCCCAAAAAGTTACTGCAGGCTCTCTGCCAGTATTCTTTATCTTTCCATAGTGAGGAAATTTTCTCATTAGTTAAAGGAACTACAATTTCTGCTGGGTCCATTCCTGTCAACTGGCAAAGTCTTAATTTTCCTTTTTGAATCAAATCAGAGATCTTTTCTGTAAAAGTCTTTTAATTTCTTACTTGTTTTATGTGGTAGAAATATATATTCCAATATAATATCTTCCCTATGCATCAAAATACCTGTGGGGGAATGTCTGGAGGGGAGTATGATGAGAATGCATTTAAGGTCTGGATTCACATGCTCCACATGTGCTCCTCAAATTATCTTTTCTACTAGAGCCAATTCCTTCTCAGCTGATAATTCTCTTGGACTATTTAATTCTTTGTCCCCTTTTAGAGTATTAGCCAAATTTAGTAGTCCATCTTTGGGTATTAACATGATACCCAGTACATTGGAAATGCTCCCTAACAATTTTTGAAAATCATTAAGAGTCTACAATTGGTCTCTCCTTAGTTGTACCATTTGGGGTCTAATTTTTTATAGCTCTATCTTATATCCCAAGTAATTAATAGAATCTCCTCTTTGTACTTTTTTTCAGTAGCAATTTGCAGTCCCCAGCGAGACAAAACTTTTTTTACTTCTTCAAACATGCTTTCTAATGTGCCTAACTTTGGATCAGCAAATATCATCCACGTAATGATAAATTATGGATTGTGGAAACTTCACACGAATTATCTCCAATGGTTTTTTGCACAAAGTATTGGCACAGGGTAGGGCTGTTTAACATTCCCTGTGGGAGGACCTTCTATTGATATCTCTTGACTGGCTAGGAATTATTGTAATTAGGTACTGTGAAGGCAAGTTTTTCTCTATCATTTTCTTGTAAGGGTATGGTAAACAAACAGTCTTTTAAGTCAATAACTATTGTAGGCCATTCTTTGAGTATCAGAGAGGGCAAGGGCATCCCAGTCTGTAGGGAGCCCATAGGCTGAATTATTTTATTAATAGTGCTCAGATCTGTCAGCATTCTCCAATTACCAGACTTTTTTTTAATAACAAATATAGGAGAATTCCAAGGGCTGGTAGATTCTTCAATGTGTTGAGCATTTAACTGCTCTTGAACCAACCGTTCTAAAATTTGTAGCTTCTCTTTTGTCAAAGGCGATTGTCCAACCCAGACAGGTTTATTAGTTAGCCATTTTAAAAGTAAGGCTGTTGGTACTTCTGAGAATTCAATGGCAGTTGTGCTCTGTTTATGTACAGCCTGAATGGTTGGTGACTGTTTTTTATAGCATGTTATGATATTATTCCTAGAAACATGCATTGGTCTGCATTACTTTTCTGAGAGTGTAGGAATTTTAATCTGGGTATTCCACTGTTATAACAGATCTCCATCCCAAAGATTCACTGCTACATTTGCTACATATGGCTTCAGCCTTCCTCTCTGTCCTTCTGGCCCTATGCAGTTAACCCATCTCAAACTCTGTTTATCTGAGATAGGGTTCCAATCCCTAGAAATTGGACATCTACCTCTTGAAGAGGCCAATTCGGATGCCATGATTTTGGTGTAATTATAGTCACATCCACACCCATGTCCACCAGGCCCTCCGGAACAATGTAGTTAATTCAAATTCTAAGCTTTGGTCTTTGTTCATTTATGGAAGTCTGCCAAAACATTTATTCTATTGTGTTCTTCAGAATTTTTGATTCATCTATCAGAGCTGTCTATCATCCAATTGCAGTATCACATTAGGCATTGGTTTATTTAATTTTCCCAGAGAGGAATTTCCTCCACAGTGGCTGGGAATGTTTGGACCACATTCGATTTGGGAGCCTGCAAGAGGCCCCCTGAGGCATTCCTTGTAAAAAGTTGCCTTGTATATCTATTATTGATCTGCACTCATTGGTCCAATGTCGGCCTTTGCTACATCTTCTACATAGTCTAGAAGGTTGGAGTCTCCTGTTTGGGTTATTTCTAGAAGGAGTGTTACTTTTAGGAGCACCCCATGTATAGTTTTTACTTATATGACCTGGTGTACCACATTTAAAACATTTGGTGCCATGGGGCCTTCTTTCCTCTCTGGGATTTGTCTCTCCTATCCAAGCCTCATTACTATAGTTAAGAGGCACAACACCATTAGTATACTGAATCCATTCTTCCAAAGGAGCTGATCTAACCTTTAATGGTGTAAGTATTCTTTTGCATTCTGTATTAGCATTGTTGAACACCAAGGACTCAGTTAATACTTGTCTTAATTCTTTATCTGACACAGCTTTCATTATAGCTGTGGTCAGCCTTTATAAAAAAAATCAGTGAAAGGTTCTCGCAGTTCCTGAAATATCTTTGTGTACTCTTCAGTTGGTTTTCCTGGTTCTGGAATTTTTTCCCAAGTATTTAGAGCTGCTGTATGTCATAGGGATATTGTGTGCTCATCATAAGTAGCTTATATGTTCCTATCAGTGAAACATCCCTCACCAAGGATTTGATCTTGGGAGATCTCAAAACCTCTAAGTTTACCTTGTTGCTCTAAATTTCTTGTCTCTTTTCTCAACCAGCTTTTCCATTATAACTGCTGGCTATATTCTAGAACAACTGAAATTAACTGATGCCAGTCATCTGGAATGATTCTATGTGAGGTAGACCATGAATTTAACATCTGTCTTACATATATTGAGTGTATTCCATATGTGACTATTGCTTCCTTCGTATTTTTAAAAATCCCTCATTGAAATCAGTCATAATATAAATTTCACATATGGCTCAGGGTGTCTATCATCTGATGCCCTCTCATGGATGATGACAGGATAAGCCATTGTATGAGAGCCATCTGGAGGTATTACAACCTGTATGGTCTTGCCCTTCTGCTTATTAGGTCCCTTGTCATGTTACTGAGGGTTTCTTCCAGGGCTTACAAATGAGCACCTAGGGTCTTTTCTAGGGAGTGAACCTCCTCTCTTGCAAGGGATTCTAGATTTCTCATGGAATCATGCAACTTTTTATGGTTTTTTTTTTGAAACACATGATTCCATAGACCTTATTTTATCAGTTAATGATAATCTTTCTTCCTTATAAAGTGTCTGAGTAGTGACAACTTCACCCTGGAGAGTTATTGTTCTGTCCATTAAGTATTCATATTTATTATCAATAAAACCAATTTTGTCTATACATTTATTATTAATGGACTGAAGTTCTTGTGTTAAGTTAGCAGATTCCAAACTAAGAAGCCTATTTTGTAAATCTTTATTACTATCTTGTAAATCCTGATTAGCAGATTCCAGAGAAAGAATCTTTTAATGCCTGTATCAGTCCCAATAATGACTCATCTTTGTTATTATTATTAAACCAGTATTTAAATGCTGTGTGAATTATTATGGTAAATGCCAAAATGGTACAGGCCAGATATACCTTAGGAAGGTCATATATTTCCAGGAAAATGTTATTCATCATACAGGCAAAAAAAAAAAAGTTTTTAAATTCTTGTGAAGTAATGTTTTTGGCCATATTATAAGAATTACTCAAAATTTGTTAGTCATTTTCAAGGTATAAACTTATCAAGTACTCTTACCTGAAATAAAACACTGGCTTGCTTGTCTTACCATCCTTTCAATGGTTTTGGGGGTGTAGTAGCACTTTTCAGCCAGCAGGTTTCACTGGTGCAGCTCTAAAGCAGGTCCCATTGAAGGCTTTGGCTGGCGGCAACTGTAGGCAGGAGCAGAGTGTCCTGTGTGCACGAGGCAGCATAGGCAAATCTTCCTGTGACTCCCTGGAGCTTCAGGGCCCAGCTAGCTCAGTCGGTAGAACATGAAACTCTTAATCCCAGGGTCGTGGGTTCATGCCCCACATTGGGTGCCAGATATTGGGGGATTTATTAAGGCAACTCCACATAGTTAAAAAGCAGGTTTACTTTCTGGGGTAACCTACAGCTAGTAAAGGGGTTGGTTACAGGATCTGAGAGAGGTGAGGTTCAGTCCAGCTGAGTTCTCTGGAGAACTCCGCTCAGTCTACCATCCAGCATCCAGGATCACCAGGACCCAATAGAGCCTGCACATCCAGATCTCGGGTCTAAGGGCTCCTGTCTCAGCCCTGCCTCAGGGGTAGGTCATAGGTAGGCATGTCAGTTACCAGAAGCCTCACTGAGGGTAGTACTTCCAGGTCAAAGCTGGAACAGCTACCCACTACAATACCTACTCAGTTTCCTTGGGACTCCGTTTTCCATTCTTTATTGTCCCTTGCCTGGATGTTTTGTCTCTTCTATTTAGGGTAAGTAGGCAACAACATAAACTTCAAAATAGGTGAATAATCTACCTCCACCCCCTTCCAGCCTCTTTGTTTCTGTTGGAGGCTAAGGGTACCTCCTGGGGCTATGCCTTCCTTGATGTAGGTGGTAGCTCCTCAGTGCTGTCCTTGCCATTTTCATATTTGTTATTCCTATCCTGGGGAGGTTCCATGGAGTATATAATATCATGTGCTCTCTCACTGTTTAGGTCAATTTCATTCACACCTATGGTTATGTTGATGCTCTTGGCAAGGACAGCATCATCCTGTTATCCTGGGATGTGTCTGCCATTGGTGTCCTCCAGCAACCACAGTACATTGAGGGCTGTGTTACTGAACCTGATGGTACTGCCAGTCTCCTTAATCTTAGCCTCCACTCAGGTCTCCTTAGGTGTGTCACCAATTGTAGATGGACTGTTCTTTCCTGCCCACCAGTCCCTAAATAACTGACATAGAGACTAAGGATTATTTATAAATGTTTGGCCAATATCTCAGGCTTATTACTAACTAGCTTTTACAACTTAAATTAACCCATTTCTATTAATCTATGTGCTGCCCCGAGGCTCATTGCATTTACCTTTCTGACAGGTCTTGTTTACTCTCCATCTGGCTGGTGACTCTTCTCTCCACCCTCTTCCTCCCAGCATTCTCAGTTTGGCTTTCTGATCTAACCTTATTCTGTTCAGCTATTGTCCCATCAGCTTTTTTAAAGTAAACCAATCACAGGACATATATTCACACTGTGTATAGGAATATTGCATAACCAAATGTGACAGTATTCTGTCTCCTCAGAATTGTTGATGTTTAATGAACTCACATGATTACCGTGGGAAGAACTCAAAAGTGAGCTAATATTCAGCCTCATTGTCTTATTTAGCATTTCTATTGCTATAAAAAGATACCATGCAACTCTTACAAAGGAAAACATTTAATGGACTGGCTTGCAGTTTCAGAGGTTTAGTCCATTGTCATCATGGCTGGACATGATGGCATGCAGGCAGACGTGGTGCTGGAGAAGGAGCTGAAAGTTCTACAACTTGATCTGCAGACAATAGGAAGTGGACTGTCTCACTAAATGTAGCTTGAGCATAGGAGACCTTAAAGTCCACCCCCATGGTGACACACTTCCTCCAACAAGGCCACACCTACCCCAACAAAGCTGCATCTCCTAATAGTGCCACTCCCTATGGGTGCCATTTTATTTCAAACCACCACATTCCACTCCCTGGTACCATAGGTTTGTAGCCAAATCAAAATACAAAAGCAGATCCCATACTTCCAAGATATAATGGTGAAGGATATACATTACCATACCAAAATGTAGGGAAGGGAGCATAGTAAGGAACTACTGGACCAAAGCAAGACCAAAACCAGCTGGGCAAACTCCAAACCCTGCATCTCCATGTCTGATGTCAAAGCTCTCTTCAGATCGCCAACTCTTTTTAGCTCTGTTGACTGCAACATACTTCTCTCTCTTGGGCTGGTTCCTCTCCCTGTTAGCAGCTCTCTTTGACAGGTATCCCATGACTCTGGTGCCTCCGACATCTTGAGGTCTCAATGGCCTCCCTAGGCCTCCATTCAGGGACACCTCTGACACATGCCTGGCCTCAGCCACTTTCCTTAGATGCTCCTTGATTCTGAAGCCAGAATCAAGTGGTTGAAGCTGCCAAATTCTTCTGTTTGCTGGGGCTGGAACATGGCTTCCTTGTTCAATTATATCTTCACAAGCTTTCTGTTTTCCATGGTTTCCTTCACTGCCTAAGCTTGACTGTTCTGGAACTTGCTCTGTAGCAGGCACAAACTCAGAGATCCAGTAGAGCAGCCTCTACTTTCCAAGTGCTGGGATTAAAGGCATACACCACCACACCACACTGGGCTCTAAACTTTTCTTCAATTCTTTTTCTCAAGTTGGTCCTTAGCTGGGTGGGATCTTGCTCTGAGGTTACCACTTCCTTTATTCCATTTCTTAATCTGTTTATCTCCTTGAACACAGGACTGAACTCCTTTCCACTTCATGATTCCCCTTTTCTCCTCAAATGGTACATTTTGTTATTTTTACTTGGTCAGCTTGCTTCTTTCATTACAAATCTTTATTAGAGTGAATACTGATAACTACATGACAGGTCTATATTGGGCTATTTTTAGATTTCCTCTGCCAATGGAATTAATCTAACACTCTTCACTTTAGCCACAGTCAGACTCTTTGGACAAGGGAAAAAGCAGCCACACTCTTCACCAAAATATCACAAGAATGATCTCTAGGCAACATACTAAAATATCATGACATGGCATGCTTATTTTGGGAGGAGGGCATAGCAAGTCTGGAAGCTAGTTAGCAGAATAGGCCAATTTTGAAGTTCTTTAAAATGTGTGTGTGTGTGTGTGTGTGTGTGTGTGTGTGTGTGTGTGCATCATATACATACCACATCCATGCGGGGTAGCCTCTAAGACCAGAAGCGGGCATGAGATCCCTTGTAACTGTATTTACAGAAGGTTGCAAGTCACCACATGGCTTCTGGGAACCGAATACAGGTCTTCTGCAAAAGCAACAAATGCTCTTAACTTCTGAGCCATCTCCCCAGTCCCTTATTATTTTTTGGGTGTTGTTGTTGTTGTTGTTGTTGTTGTGTGTGTGTGTGTGTGTGTGTGTGTGTGTGTGTGTGTGTGCGCACATGTAGTGTCCATGGAGTCCAGAAGAGGGCACCACATCCCCTGTAGCTAGACTTTCAGGTAGTTTTGAGTCACCTAACAGATGCTGGAAAACATGTTCTTGTTTTCTCAAAAGGCAGCACATGCTCCTTGCTGCTGAGCCATCTCTCTAGACCAAGAGAATTGATCACATATTGATGAAAGAAATTTGCCGGCCTTCAATCAATCTGTCTGATTGTGATGAATATCCTATAGGTTGGATTTGATTTGCTAATATTTGCTGAGGATGTTTGTGTCTATGTTCATTCCATGTATTAGTTTTCCTTCCATATTGCATATTTATTTAACTTTGATGGTAGAGTAATGTTAAACTGATTGATGAATTAGCAAGCATTAGCCATGCTTCTGTTTTCTGGAAGAGATGATAAAGAATTGATGTGAATTCCTCCTTAAATGTGTGTAAGACCTCACCAGTGCCCCTGTCTGGACTGAACTTTTTCTTTTCTTAAGTATTACTAATTATTGCCTTGATGGGAGATGAGGAGTTGACTCAGTGGGTAAATTACTTTCCATGCAAGCTTGAGACTCCAAGTTCAGATTCCCCTGACCCAGGTAAAGTCAGGTGGTAGCACCTGTCTATGATCCCAACAACCCTACATTAAATTAGGAAATGGAGATTCCCTGGCGGGTCCAGAGCCAGCTATCCTGTATATATAGCAGAAACAAATAAAATGAAATATATCCAACCAGATGGAAGGGAGGACCAACATCTGAGCCTGACTCAGCCCTCCACACATGCACTTTTTTGGACATACCTAATACACACACAGACAAACACACATCATACATGAACACACACAAAAAATGACTTGATTCCTTTAATAAGTAAGGACAATTCACATGATTTTTCTGATTTTAAAAACTGATTTGCTTTGTGGATGGAGTCATTCACACTGTTTCTTTGTTCCCTTTTCAACAGCAATGACTTAACTTGATAAAAAAAAATTATTTTATTAACAACTCTTCCTCCTTCATTTTTTTGTTCCTTTGTGTTTCTTTCCTCTCTCACACCCCCTCACTGTCCCTGCTGGAACAATTAGATTTTTTTCAATGTAATCAATCTTTTAAAAGTAAAAATAATTAAAAATAAATGAAATTTTGTTCTTGGGTAACATTTTAAACCCTACTTCATTCGTTAAAAGTAAGAGACTTTTAATCCATAAACTTAGGGCATTCTACTTTTTAATGTTTCACACACACACATATTCAGCATTATCAGTATTTTTTTCCTACTGGTAAAAAACAAAATATTATACTATATAGCACAGCAATATTAAAAGATAGCTCTTTAGTTCAAATACCCAAGTTCATCCCCTCACTACCTAAACTGATTATTCCACACATGAAAGTTATTTTTAAACAACAATATCAAAGGTGACCACACAAAGAAAATTAAGATTGAAGCAGGTGGTTCTTGGACCCAGAAAATGAGTCTATTCCTTTAATGAACTGGAAATCATCCTCTTTCAATTCTCTGATTTTTGTTAAATTAAACAAGCAAAATAACTGAGAGAAAGCCAACTAAGTGCTGTGTTTCTGGTTCATCAAATTTAGTTTCAATTATGAGTGTTTAATCAAAATAAAACCCTGGAGGAAGAGGTACAGTCATGGAGATTGCTTCGGCAATCCTTAAGACAACAAAAGGTCCAGAGGGATGAAAGCCTGGGGTAGCTAGAGGACATGCTGCAGCAGGGCCAGTAAGAAGAGCCACCAGCATGGCTCAAAGCCCGGGGGAAACTCGGGATGGATTCAGAAATGGTTTCTGTCCATCCTTTCTGAATTTCACTTGAATGTCCTGATGGTCTTGGCTACAGCCCTCTGAGGAAGCCAAGTCTGGAGTCAGGGTGCTGCAGTATTGATTCTCAGGTGACTGGGGAGATACAGGATATGGCTGGTGGAGAGCCAAAATTATCCTGGGCCACTTCGTGCCTTTCACTAGCTGTGGTGATTTGAATCAGAATGGCTCCCATAGGCTCCTATATTTGAATACCAGGGAGGGGCATTATTTGAAAGGATGAGAAGGCTTAGGAGGTTTGGCCTTGTTGGAGGTAGTGTGTGGCTGGGGTTGGACTTTGAGGTTCCCGAAACCCATGCCAAGCCCAGGCACTCTCTTTCTGCCTATGGATCAGGATGTGGTTACAAGCTACTGTTCCAGAGCCTACCTGCATGCTGCCATGCTCCTCGCCATGATAATAAAGGCCTAAGCCTCTGAAACGGTAAGCATGCACCCAAGAAAATGTTTACTTTTCTAAGAGTTGCCTTGGTCATGGTGTCTCTTCACAGCAGTAGAACAGTAACTGAGACTCTAGCCTCTGACTTTCATCCTTGATGTATGAGTTGACATCTCCTATTGCTAGAAAAAAAATCCTCTAAGAATGTACCTCTAATCAGAGAATAGCACCCCCACCCAGCCTCAAGCTAAGGGTGCTGTACATCTAACAGCTATAGACACAAATTTTACCACCTTGCTGTAGCTGCCCACAGATGGCCCCTTTATATTTTAAGAAGTATATTCCAATTACTTTTATTATTAATATGACAAAGGTAATATAAGCAGAGGTCATTTTGGATTACATTGAGGGCACAGTCTGTAACTTTAGAGTCCAGACCCAACTGTCACTAAGGCCTTAGTGCCTGCAGTTGACCTTCCCCTCTCACAGGTATCACCAGGGCCCTGCTGAAGCACTGCCCAGGAATCTCCAGCCAACACATTTCCAAGAATCATGTGTTTTTTTACCTGGGGATGAGAGTTTATATCCTAGAATGTGTTGCTGGCCCCAAAACCTTCTCCCCCTCTCTTCCTCAAATCCTGTCTTCATATCAAAGATAAGAAAGGGATCCAGGCTTTGCCATGGAGGCCCTGATTATGCTTTTGAGGCTTCTAGTCATGTCTGTCTCTGACACTCAGATTTAACTCTCCTCAGAGCCTCTGCTGTGCTGTTGGCTGTCTGTCTGCCCATGGTGTAATTTTACTCAATTTCTTACTGCCCCCATAATCCATTTCAGTGAACTCCTTGAGTCCTTATCTGGGACCTTTCACAGCCATCACTCTTGCAGGCCGCAAGAATATATTCTAGAGATTCAGCTATATATTAACACTATACTTTGACTGACCCAGGGTCCGTCAAATGGGAAGCCGTTTATCACCGTATATTTGGTGTTACACATCCTTAATATTCAGCTGTGCCTTGCTATGAATTTCTTGTGGGCCCATATATTACTAGGCCATTTGGCAAACAGTTCAACTTCTCTGACCTGCTGATCCTCTAGGTAACTAATTCCCCCACTGAGCCTAGGAGACAAGCAGGTTGTAGATGCATGGCTTTGCTTCTTGTGCAAATGAAGCTCAGACCATCCCCTTCCTTCAGGCCTAGGGTCATGGCAGAGAGATTGACTGAAGACAATGGGGCTTTTTACATAACCAGGTGCAGTAAGGACTGGAGGCAGACACATGGCCAGAGAGGAGAGAGGAAGACAGAGATTTTGTAGAGGGTAAGGCAGATCTCTAGGAGAGTTTTCTGAGAGCCTGGAGTAAGGAGGTACTAAGGTGAGATGGAGGATGAAGGGACAGAGGACAAAGAAGAGGTTAAAAGCATAGGACCTTACTAAAACTATGAGGACAGGAAAAGTGGGCACAGAGAGGAGCCGAGTGTGAGGATGGAGCTAAAGCTGAATAGATAGAATTTGTCATAGAGGAATAAAGTTAACAGACAAAAGAGCATAGTGTATGTAGATTCCTTTCTCTCAGATAACCTCACACTGGAAAGCATCTTTCCCAGGACTCTGGGAGGAATTTTCTCAGGGCTGGCCTTGGGAAAATTCTGTTATCTTTACATCATGGTGAGAAAGGCATAGTGGCAGAGTGTGAGGTGGCTTAACACATTGTATCTAGCCAGGAGGTGGGGGCAATGAAATCTGGTGCTCAGCTGGCCTTCTCTTTATTATGCATTCCAGGATTCCACCCCATGGGATGGTGTCACAGACATTAGCATAAATCTACCCATTTCTCCACTGTGAGTCCAGATCCCATGGAGTAGACAACAGCAAGTGCATTGATCTATGATTGCTTTTTTTTCCGGGATGGTAAAAGTGCAAGTCCCCTCTTCCAGTGGCACCCTGCCATTCAGGGAAATTATCCATATCACCAAGATTCCCTGTGTCTGAGATTTTGGGTATAGATAAGTTCTTCTTGGAGTTTTTGTGCCTGTAACTGTTTGAGTTTCTAGGGCTCAAGAGTCTCCTGTCTGAAAATGACAATAATCACTGTTCCTCCAAATAAAGGACACTGGGACTTTTCATGAATCCACTAATCACATCATGAAAAGTTCTATAGCTGCGTATATTGGTTAGGGTGTTCATTGCTGTGAAGACACACCATGACTACAACAATTCTTATAAAGAAAACATTTAATTGGGGTGACTCGCTTACAGAATTCAGTCCATTGTGATCATGAAAGGGAGCATGTTGGTATACAGGCAGATGTGGTGCTAGAGCTGAGAGGGCTACATCTTGCAGGCAATAGGAAGTTGACTGACTGTCACACTGAGGGAAGCTTGAGAAAAAGAGATCTCAAAGCCCATGCCCACAATGACACACTTCCTCCAACAAGGTCACACCTCCTAATAGTGCCACTCCCTTTGGGGGCCATTTTCTCTCAAACCACCACACTGTGATTTAAAAGAAAAAACTCTTACAAGAGCAACTTAAGGAAAAACTGGTTACTTCTGGTTCATAGTTCTTCCATGGTGGGGAAGTCAAGGCCACAGGAGCCTGGGCAGCTGGTCACATGACACCCATGCTGTGGGATGATCTTTCTGTATGCTTGAATACATGTTGCTATCATTGGTTAATAAAGAAGCTGCTCTAGCCTATGGCAAGACAGGTTATAGCCAGACAGGAAATCCAAGCAGAGATACAGAAGAAGAAGGGTGGAGTCAGAGAAGATTCTAGCCTACTGCCCAAGGAGCAACATGCCAGCAGACCGGTAAGGCCATGGCCACGTGGCAATACATAGATTAATAGAAATTGGTGAATTTAAGATGAAAGAGCTAGCTAGCAAGAAACTTGAGCCATAAACCAAATAGTTTGTAATTAATATTAAGCCTCTGAGTGGTTATTTTATAAAAAATGGCTGCTGCTGGGCAGGATCTGGTAGGACTAAGAAACTTCAGGCTACAGTTTAGTGCCCAGACATTTGGCAAGAATTTCCACATAAAACCTGAAAGTCTTTTTTAAAAAAAGTTTCTAAAATGGAGCCAAGAGCAGCTTCCTAGTTCATGTTGCTCATTATGGGCAGAGGTACTATCGCTCATTATGGGCAGAGGTACAAAGATGCATCCCATGGCCATGGTGGACTCCTGCAGTTTCTCATGGGCCGTGATACAAAGAGGCTTCTCCAAGAGGCTGCCTACAGGCTTAAAAACACAGGCATGCTACTTAATACTGCTTCCCAGAATTGGGGAGGTCAGCATGACTCATTGATACCTGTGCCATGTTGAAAAACTGAGCAGGGCAAAGCCAGTAGCCAGGGCTTCCACTTCAGTCCTAGCCATGATGCAGTTTAAAGCAATGGTCAGAAAATTATTTCAGATACACAATAAAACAGATTCAGGTGGGAAAAAAACCTCTAAATTGGTTACAATGTGCTTAAAAATATACATAGACTTGAGAGAGAAAGAGAAAAAGGGGTAGAAAAAGTCCTTAAAAAGAAATAGAATAATAAAAAACCCACATAAAATGGAATATACACAGAGAGTCTGGATACTGTATATTATTATGTTCTCTTTGGGATTTTTTTAATGCAGAGAGACATTTGATTATTGGGGCTACTAAGTTAAACCAACATATATATCTTAAAGGTATTTTGGCTTCAAAATTTGAGTCTAAGGATATTTTGCTTTGGAAAAGAGGTTCTGCTTTTGTTTCCACATTAGATGAGAAGCTATGGATTCCTTCCAGGTTAATATGGTTCCATCAAGGAAGACTCCTTGAAAGGTCTCCAATGGGATCTATGGCCCAGATGATCCAACATCCAGAACAACTTCAAGGCCACTGACTGAAATGATCCAGCCCTACATATTACTCCAGTCAGGACTTGACTATAATCCTAAATTTTCTTTGGGTCCCTATAAGATTACCAGCACCTCCAATCAGCAGAAAGTAGCCTAGAAAACTACACCCACATTCCCAAAAATTGGATTATGGATGTTTGTCTTTGTTTAGGGGTTGGTTACAAATTGTTATGAATAATGGTCAGAAAAAATCTAAACAAAGGAGATTAGATTCAAGGTTTTTGTTTTGAAAAGAAAAAAGGGGAAATATTGTGGGATAATGCTCTTGTACACTGTAAAGATTTGTCACTTGTATTGGTTTAATAAAATGCTGATTGGCCAGTAGACAGGCAGGAAGTGTAGGCTGGGAGACCAAACTAGGAGAAGGCTGGGGAGAGGAAGGGCAGAGATAGAGTTGCCAGCCAGACACAGAGGAAGTGAGATGAAAATGCTGGACTGAGAAAAGGTACCAAGCCACTTGGCTAAACATAGACAAGAATTATGGGTTAATTTAAGTATAAGAGCTAGTTAGTTATAAGCCTGAGCAATAGGCCAAACAGTTTATAATTAATACAAGCCTCTGTGTGTTTATTTGGAACTGAAGGGCTGTGGGACCAGGCAGGAAAGAAACTTCCATCTACAGATCCACAACTAGGAAACAGAGATGCATGTATGCCTGCTTAACATGAAGAAGCAATATGTGCTATATATGTATTTGTGGACACACATGAGATAAAATGGAAAGGAGTATTGTATTAACAATAATTGTTTTATATATTATATGTGCTATATATGTATTTGTGGACTCACATGAGATAATATGAAAAGGAGTACTGTGTTAACAACAATTGTTTTATGTATTATGCAGAGATTAATATCTCTGCACCCATTAAACTAAGCAGCAATGAAATCCAGGGAGGAGCTGTCACCAACAGGCATGAACTGAACACGGTCACAGACAAAAATGTGAGGAGAATGTAGAAGAAAAGGGCAGCATCAGACTTCATTGTTGTTTAATCAATGGAATCCAAACTTTCCTTTAATTCATAGACTTTTCACTAATCGAGTCAGGCCCACCCAAGACCATGTCCCTCTGGACCCTTCTTCAGGGAAATGATCAGTAAACTCCCCAAAGTCCCTTCACGCTACCACCTAGATTTGTGTTTACTAAAGTGGCTCCTGAGGTGTGTGACATCTACACGGGGCACTACTTCCCATCTCCTCTGCTAACCACCAGGGAGCAATCCTTGAAACATGTCCTTGTGAGAAAGGTACTAGGAAGGAAGTTCTAGACTCTAGTTCAGCTGAGCCAAGGCAGCATGCCAAGATCTGGCTCACTTGGAACATGCAGCTTTGAACAAATGTGGTTACTTCCCTTTGGTTTGGTTTTGGGTTTTACTTTTATTTATTCACTCCCACCATGGTAGGTATGTGGTGGTCAGAGGACAACTTCTACAAGTCAGTTCTCTGCTTCCATGTGGGTCCAGGGATTGAACTTGGGTCATCAGCCTTGCCAGCAAGCATCATCTCATCTCACCGTTAGTTCTAAAGTGGAGCCCCAACTCCCAAAATGACAGTCGGGGCTCAATGCAGGCTGAACCCTGACCAGGTAAACAGATGGATTGATAGGGAAAAAAACAAAAGCCTAAAATCAGCATTCCTCAGGAACTTGTGGAGTGAGTTTCTGTTTGTTGGGAAGAGCCATTGCTTCCCTTATCTGCCCCCACAGCAGACTATCTCCAGCAATGCGGCACCAGTTCCCTGTTAACACATACCTATAATGCACATCAAATCCCTACAATAGCTTCCAGGATCTTCTCACCAGCAAACCTGCCCTCACTAGTCCAACTTTCAGCTGCAGATTCCCACCTGACACACCCTTTCTCTTTAAAAACTGGTGAGGCTTTCCTGCCAGTTTGTTTTTCTCTCTGCCCCTGAGAGATAGCCCTGGCAGTTTAAAATTCCCTAATAAACTTGTCTTTCTATCCAACGAGTGTTCCAGTGAGGGCTTTCACTTCACCTTTGCTTACACTCACCAGTCCAGGAGGGACCAAACGTTATACTGTATTCAGAGTGGCTGGTGAAGGAGTTGTGTTTTAATCCACATTATACAGGAGAAAGCAAAGGCTGGACAGATCACACAGCCTGTCTAGACTTCCAACCACTACAAATGTCTGCCCCAAGAGCATAAGAGAACTGGAGCCATCTTTTAGACAAGGACTGATTTCTCAAGACCCTGTCTGCATGGGCCACCACCATCTTTAATATCAGGACCTGAGCCTGAGCCTGGACACATACCTGATCTATGTTTTTCAAGGAGTATTCATGAAAAAAAAATCAGTAGCCTTCAGATATAGAAAATCAAGTTTTTTTGTTTTTTGTTTTTTGTTTTTTTTTTCTTTCAGATGCACTGTGTAGGAAGCCTCCGGCCCTTATGGGAGTTTAAATTGCTTTTATTTAGCCCTGGGGGGAACAAGATCAAAGAAAAAATATTTTTACCCATTTCTGCCAGTTGCCAGTCATTTTGTTTGTTTTGGAGAGACAGACGAGAGAGAGAGAGAGAGAGAGAGAGAGAGAGAGAGAGAGAGAGAGAGAGAGAGAGAGAGTTCATCTATCTGGACCTGCCTTTATTTCCAGTAAATACTGTGCAGGGGTAAGTCTTTGCTGAGACCGGTTCACTTTACACAATGAATCCCGAGGCACTTTCTCTGCCAGTCTGCATTTCCTAGCTCTCTCTGTAGTAATAATTTCATTCTGAGCTGTAACTTTGGGTAAGCACTGAGTCATGCAGCCCACGCATAAGCCAGACTGTCCAGTATTTGCCAGAACACAGCTTTGTTTTGATTTTTTTTATTACCCACCAGGTCCAAGTTTTAAAAGTCTTGATGTCCACTTTTCAAAATCTTGTAGGTGATCAAAGTTTGAAGCAGCAGCTTGAAGGGCAGAAATAGGGGTGTGTGAAATTTCTTAATAAAGAAAGAAAAATTTCTTAATAAAGAAAATAAATCAGAAAGAGAACTTGGCCACTTCAGAGGTTTGTGCTTGGTGATTTCTTCAGCTGTACTACATACAGCCTGGGGTTGAAAAATTGGTCAACACTAGTGACTTTGCAGTGTGTCCCAGATGTCTGCCCTGGTGGCAAACAGCCTGCAGCTGTGCTGGTCTCTGAGGCCAGTGAAGCATCAATTCCAGAACTCAGAGCCTTTGCTTGATGTTCTATGATCTGCCTCATCTGCACACACAGAACTCTGTGTAGCAGTGAGCTCACCTGCCCTACTGTGTGTGATTCAAAATTGTCCCGTGGAATACAGGGAGACACTGAGTGGTACAGCCTGCATCCCCCAGGGACCACAGGAGGGCACACTTGTATAAGTGGTCTCCAGTAGGCATCTTCCTGTGAGTCTGAGACACAGAACAGAACCTGGAAAGCCTCACTGCTAGCAGCTGTGGGATGACGAGTTCACTGCATGGAGGGAATAGGAACCGGGGATTTGGCTCAGTCGGTAGGTTACTTGCTTGGCATATAGGAAGCTGTGGGTTCAGTCCCCAGTACTACATAAAATGGGAGTAGTGGTGCACACTTACAATTCTTGTGCTCAAGAGGTAGAGGCAGAGAGATGAGAAATTAAAGGTTTATTTGTTTGTTTTGTTTTGTTTTTAGTGAGCAGGTCAAACATGGGCAGGATATAGGGAAGCAAGGAACAGCTCCTGTTCAGAAGAACCGGGGCTTTGTCAAATGTTACGCTGAAACTACAGTCAAAACTACAGACAGACCGGATATTAAAAATAGGGATTGACTTGAACTGCCCCAAACCTATTTGTTTACTGTGAGAAGTAGTATGACAACTACCATGCAGGTGTATCCAGGAATCCTAAGAAGATCAAGCACTGGGCAACATCTGTGCTATTTTAACCTTGTGATGGTGGAGGGGGGAGGGAGGATGGGGGGTGAGTCTTTTAAAGATTTATTCATATTTATTTTGTGTGTATGGGTATTTTTTTACAGATATGTCTGTGAACCATTTCCATGCCTGGTACCAGAAGATGTTGGATCCTGTGGAACTGAAGTTACAGGTAATTATGAGACACCATATGCATGGTGGTTTAATTAGAATAGCCTTCTTATACCCATATACTTGAATGCTTAGTCATCGGGGAGTGGCACTACATGAGAGGGATTAAGAAGTGTGGCCTTGTTGGAGGAAGTGTGTCACTGGGGGTGGGCTTTGGGGTTTCAAAAGCTCAAGCCGGGCCAGCGGCTCTCTCTTCCTGCTGCCTGGGGATCCAGATGCAGAACTCTCAGCTCCTTCTCTCACATCATGTCTGCCTGTGTGCTCCCACGCTCCTTGCCATGACAACTAAAATGGACAGCAGCGTTCTTTGTTGTTGTTGTTGTTGTTGTTGTTGTTGTTGTTCTTTTTCTCGGGATGTTTTCTCTTGATAATTTCTCCTTTTTCTTCCAGTGTCTCATTTGTCCAACAGTCTTTAGGTTCCTTAGTTGGATGCTTTTAATCTCCTGGAAAGACAAAGCAAAACCTTGCCTCAACCTTGACTTTGGGGAGTTCTTTTTTTGGCAGGTTATATCTTTGTTAAGGCAAAATATTTTTCAGCAACAGAAAAAATATTATCTCTTAACGATAAAATAATTTTTATACCTGTCAAATGAAAGGTATTTGTTAGTGTTGTAAATTAGTTTGGATAAAATGACCAAGCTGTTTGATGAACTATGGCCTCTCCTATCAAGAAGCCTCTCCTGTTCAAATCTAATCTTTATCAATCTTGATGATGTCAATAGCTTTCCTTCTCCCCAGAAACAAAGCAAAACCTCTTCCACAAGGTAAATATATATCCTGGTTTCCATTTTGAAGTCAACATGTCCTTAAAATCTACAGGCTGATTTACTTCAGCAGTTTTCTTCTATTACCCACCATCTCTCCACAGCCATTGTTCCTTTCTCATGGGCATTTAAAAAATTTAAAGTTAATAAAACATTGTGTAATCTATCTCTGGGAGTCTTTCTTACCCCTTTCTGTTTATTGAGCATATCTTTTAAGGTGTGATTAGATCTTTCTATATGTTTGTCCTGTAGGGTTGTGTGGTTTAGTTATAATATACTTTATGTTGTAAAAAAAAAAATAGCTTCATTTTACCAGAGACATATGCTGGAGCATTGTCAGTCTTAATTTGTACAGATATTCCCATAATGGCCATAACTACTAATAAATGTATAATTACAGAATCAGTCTTTTCAGAACTTGAAGCAGTTGCCCACTGAAATTCTTAATATGTATCTATGGTGTGGTACACAATTTTAATTTTCTAAACTCTACCAAATGAATGCCCATTTGCCAATTTCACTTCTTTGAGTACCCTTTGTGTAATTTCCTGCAGGTAGTAGAGTTTGATTATACAAAGAACAAGTAAGACATTTCCTTGGCTTGTTGCCAAGTGATAGAAAACACTTCAAATCTTTACTATTAACATGGTATTTCTTAGGAAATTCTGAGATTTCTAGCACATTTCTTTCCAATAGCTGATTAATTTCATCATTATCTTATTCTAGAGGGCCTGGTAGACTCATATGGGTTTAGATATGTGTTATATACACTGGAAAATTTATATTTTTGATTATTTCTTGTAATTGAATAATTAACAAAGTTAATTCTGAATCATTTGAAATAAGTTCAGAGGTCTCAATATGTAAAAAAACTCTCTCTGCATATTGAGAGTCAGTAACTATGTTAAGAGGTTCTGGAAAATCTAATAACACCACGGGAATAGCATATGATTCTAATTTCTGAACTGATTCGTAAGGGCTGTGAGCCACTTTACTTATTTTTCCTAACTTATAACCTGACTTTTTTTTTTTTTTTGTCAGAGCTGAGGACCAAACCCAGGGCCTTGTGCTTGCTGGGCAAGCGCTCTACCACTGAGCTAAATCCCAACCCCCTGCCTTTCTTGATTTATTTGCATCAGTATAGAATATAAGGGCTCCAGAAATTGGTGTTCCTTTTATTATATGAGGGACATTCTATTAGTTCTTTTTATAAACTGAAATCTCTTTACTTTGGGGATATTTACTGCTAATCTCACCCAAGAAACTACTGCAAACTCTTTGCCAGTGTTTATTTTCTGCTCATAATGAGGCAATTTCAGCAGTAGTAAAAGGTATCTCAATTTCTGCTGGGAGTATTCCTGCTAGTTGATGAAGCCTCAATTTTCTTTCAGAATGAATTCAGAAACCTTTTCTACATATGTCTTTTCTTTTCATTCTATTTGTGGTACTATATATATACATATATATATATTATATATAGTATCCATTCTAAGATACTATCTTCTCTCTGCATAAGAATTCCTGTAGGAGAATGAATAGAGGGTAGTATGACTATGATACAATCAAGCTCTGGATCCAAGTGATCCACATGGGCATCTTGTAATTTCTTTTCTACCAAAGCCAATTCTCTCTCAGCCTCAGCTGATAATTTTCTTGGACTATTTAAGTCCTCATTGCCTTGAAGGTTTTAAATAGATTACTTAGTTCTCTTGAGTTGTTAATCCAATTGTGGGCCAGAGCCAGTTAAAATCTCCCATCATTTTTGGAAAATCATTAAGAGTTTGTAATTGATCTCTCCTGGTTTGTATTTTTCTGTGGTTGAATTTTCTGTAAACCTATCTTACATCCTAGGTAATTAATAGGATCTCCTTTTTGTATTTTTTTCAGGAGCAATTTGTAATCCCCAAAAGGCAAAATTCTCTTTACTTCATCCAACATTTTTCTAAGGTATCTGCGTCTGAATCAGCCAAAAGATATCATCCATATAGTGTTAAATTATAGATTGAAGAAACTTTATGATTTATAATGACTGTTGTACAAATTATGGGCACAAGGTATGGCTGTTTAACATTCCTTGTAGCAAGAGCCTCCACTGGTATCTTATAACAGATTGAGAATTATTATAAGTGGGCCCCATGAAGGCAAATTTTTCTCTATCCTATTCTTGTAAAGATACAGTAAAAAACAATCTTTTAAATCAATGGCTATAATAGGCCATCCCTTAGGTAATAAGGAAGGCAAGGGAATTCCAGGCTGCAAGGAGCCCATTGGCTGGATTACCTTATTTACAGCTCTCAGATCTGTTACCATTCTCCATTTTCAAAATTTCTTTTTAATGACAAATATAGGTGAATTCCAAGGACTGGTCGATTCTTCAATATGTTGAACATTTAGCTGCTCCTGTACCAGCTGTTCTAGTGCCTGTAATTTTTCTTATATCATAGGCCTTTGTTCTACCCAGACAGGTGTTTCAGTTAACCATTTTAAAGGTAGGGCTGTTGGTACTTTTGAAAGATCAGCAGCTGTTGTGCCCAGCTTATGTACAACCTGAATGATCCAGGATTGTTCTTGATAATACCTTTTAATATCTCTCTCAGAAGCATTCTTTATTTTATGGTTTGTCTATGAGATTGGAGAAGTTTTAATCTTTGCTTTCCATTGCTGCAACAAATCACATCCCCATAAATTCATTGCTCTGTATAAATAAATAAAATAAAATCACATATGGCTTTAATTTCCCTACCTGTCCTTCTGGCCCGGTACACTCAATCCATCTAATACTTTGTTTTACCTGAGAAAAAGTTCCAATCCCTAGAAGCTAAATATTTACCTCCTGAAGTGGTCAATCTGGATGCCAAGATTTGGGTGAAATTATTGTTACATCTGTTCCTATGTCTATCAAACTTTCAATTACAATGCCATTTATTCATATTTTTAGCTTTGGTTTTGATCATTCATAGAAGTCTGCTAAAATAATTGTTTCATGGTCTCTCCTGAATTTTGCTTTATCTACTGAAGCTGTTCTGTCCTTGATCACATCCATAGCAGTAGGGTTTTTAACATCAGGCATTAAGTCTTTTAATTGCTATGTTGATGAGTTTCTCCAATGCTAACAGGGAATTATTGAACCAAGTTTGATATTGGAGCCTGCAGGAGGCCCCTTAAGGTGTTTTTTGATGGCAAAGGGTTACATTGCCTGTGCCTTGTTGATCTGCATTCATTAGTCCAATGCTGACCTTTGCCACACCTTTTGCATAGTACAGCAGGTTGGGGCCTTCTACTCGAATTATCTCTAGAAAAAAACATTGTTTCTAGGAATGCCTTACATACAATCCTTTCTCAGATGACCTTGCTTACCAAAATTAAAACATCTGACCTTTTGTTTTTCTTAAAAATTTAGAAATCACTTCTCCTATCCAAGTATCATCATAAGTGTGAGATCCAATATCAGCTATATTTCTAATCTATTCATCTACGGGTGCTGATCCTTCCTTTAAAGGCCCAATCACCCGTTTGCATTCTGAATTAGCACTTTCTTTTTCTTTTCCTTTTTTTTTTTTTTTTTTTGGTTTTTCGAGACAGGGTTTCTCTGTGTAGCTTTGCGCCTTTCCTGGAGCTCACTTGGTAGCCCAGGCTGGCCTCGAACTCACAGAGATCCGCCTGCCTCTGCCTCCCGAGTGCTGGGATTAAAGGCGTGCGTCACCAACGCCCGGCTGAATTAGCACTTTAAAAAGCCAAGATTCAATTAATATTTTTCTGACTACAAGATCTGATACTGTTTTATTTACAGCTGATTTCAAGCCTTGCCAAAAATCAATGAAGGCTTCTTTTGGGCCTTGTATAATTTTATAAAATGACTCAGATCTCTTTCTTAATTCTTCAACCTTGTCTCAAGCATTTAAAACTGCTAAATGCATAGGGCCAAGGTGTGATCATCAAATCCAAACTGTCTTTGCAAATCAGCATATTGGCCCTCACTTAGAATCTGGTCTTGGGAAATGTCAATACCTCTAGTCTTATTTCATTGTTCTAGGATCCTAGCTTCCTCTTTCCACCATGTTCTCCACTGTAACTGAGGACCAGCTTCCAATATTGATGTAGCTAAATCTTTCCAGTCTTGAGGAATAATTTTGTTTTGAGTTGTCCTTCAATTTACACCTGCTTCACATAGGATGAATGCATACCATATGAAACTACTGCTTCCTTAAATCTCTTCAAACCTAACATTTCTTAGAATTACACTTAACTTCTACATAGCCTCAAGGATACCTATGGTCTGCTGGTCCTTCTTGTGTAGTAAACTGGATAAACTAAGGTTCGTTTTCTAATATCCTTGGGCTGTTCCTCTTCAGTTTCATCATGCAGTGGTACAGTAGGACCTGATCTAAATTCCTCTGTCTGTGTCTGAATTTTCTTATTTTTGTTAATAGGTCCTTCTAAGGCTTATATCTTATTTATAGTAAGTCTTTCTAAGGCTTGTATCTTATCAGTCAAGTTTCCATATTTGGCACAGTTATCAAACCACTTTTTAAGGACAAAATATGAATTGTCAAACTGATAGTAACTGTGGTAGATGTTATGTCAATCCCAGCTAAGTTCGTTATCCCTTCATTTTTTTTTCCATTTTAAGCCATCCATTGTGTCACCATACAGAGCCCTAGCTCCCTGCATTGTGATATTCCCAATTCAACATCACTTAACTCCCTCCTTAAGGACTGCTCAGGTGTCTCACCAAATCTGTTGGCTTTTCAGTTTGTCCACAGCAGCAGCAGCAGTGATGGCACAGCTCTATGGGGCAGCCAACTGTGGCAGCAGCACTCATGGCTGTGCAAGGGAGGGGGTAGAGGCTTAGGAGGGGTGCCCAGAAAGCCAGTCTTCTGTGGCAGGAGCTGGGGGTATGGGCAATCTACGTGCATGCAGAATGAAAAGTGTCAATGACCACCCATCTTTACTGTTTTCCTGGCTCATATAAGTGGACTGGCTTATTGGCTAAGCAACTTCTCTGGCTAGAGGACATTGGGTCCAATAAGTTGGTGAGAGTGTTCTGGCTCAAACAACTGTGCTGAAATAGCACACCTCAAAATGTATAAAGTATTTTTTAATGTATTTGGTATGAAAGTATTAATGTGTCACTCAGAACAGTCATCCAGAAAGTGCTGGAATGTTATAAAACCACATCATCCAAAGGAGGACATGACAGTGTGACCTGGGAGAGAGGTGGGAATGGAGAGGACAGTGATGTCATCCCTTGAACAATTCTGTGTCCTCTGATGGCTCAGAGACATTTTCAGGTGCTCAGTGAAGACCAATCAGAGCTAGGAGAAAAGCCCCTGGCATAGCAATAAAGCAACACAAGCCAGACTCCTTTGCCTCCTTCCAAGGCTGGCACTGTAGTTTTTAAGACTTTACTTTGGAGACCCAACTTGAAATCTAGACTCATTTACACAATTGCCCATGAACTTCATTCTGTTTCTACAGGAAACTCCTGGGCTGGGGCTAGGCACTGCCACGCGTGTAAAAGGATGTGGGCTCTTCCTGGAAGCAGGGCACAGCATGAGGCCATGAAGGGAGGTCAGCCCCCCTGGCAGGATAAATAATGAAGTCTTTAAGGGGATAGTTATCTGAAAAAATTTCCCTAAGTTTCTACAAAGTAAAAAGTAGAGAGGAAACACAAATTGTGGGTGAAAAATGGGGTGGCAGGGGATTGGGGGAGAAGTCCATAAAAACTATTCCTTAGTAATAGTCTAACAGGTGCTGAGGCTGTAGCTCAGTGGTAGAGTGCTGGACCTGAATGCATGAGATCATGGGTTCAGCCTCTGATAGTGACAAAAAGAAGAAAGAAAGAAAGAAAGAAAGAAAGAAAGAAAGAAAGAAAGAAAGAAAGAAAGAAAGAAAGAACTAACACAATGATATTAGTAACAGTGCTGGACTTGAAACATTAGATTAAGTGGAGAGGGATTCCATTATATAACTTACTTAATCTAACATAGATAATACATTTCATAAATAGCCCTAAGGTTATTCAAGACTTTCTGATGAAGAACACTGGAGTTATATCATTTTGTATCTGAGTTCTCCCTAGTTCTGACCAACAAGACCATTACAGGTAACATGATCTTCTCCAGAGAATGAAGAAAAATGACTCATCTGTTCCCTTCAGCAGATTAGTATAATCAAGAGACAGAGCCTGAGATCATCAGACACCTCCTTCACTCGTCAACAAAGATATAATTACTGTAAACAGAATCCTGATGATACAAACCACACAGTGTGTAATAAAATGTAAGTACATGGTGTCTATGACCAAGAACAGTAGAGAAAGAAGACTAGGTTAGTCCAGCGATGAAGGTGTAGCTGATGTGAGAAATAAGCTCAGATGGTTCATTTTCAAAGGTGCCTCGAGCCAGCTTAGGCCTCACTACAAATGAACAGAAAATGTATGTCCCTGCTAAAACCTTCTAGTTTAGCTGTTCCTCAGCCTGACCTGGACTCTATTATGAATACTCACCCATCCAAACTTGAATTTTACAGTAGAAAATTATTCTAGCTTGCCTGCAAGGTCGTACTTCTGAGAAGAGCTACAATAAGCAGGATGCAGCATACAGAGTTGAACCCACACAGGTTTTCATTGGAACAAAAAACAAGCATAAGCTGCAGGCAGAAGAGGAATCTGTATGAAATATAAGATTAAGCCTCCTGTTTTCTCAGTACAAGGAAAGGGAGGAAGAGCCATGTATCAGGGTTCATAACCTGATCTCTTCACTCTCAGTGCACCTGCTGTTTGGGGCTGACACCCAATTTTATAAGACTCATGTTTGGAGGTCAAGAAACCCTTAAACATGGTGCTTAGAAATATAGGTTAGACAGGGCAACAACAGGATATCCAGGAAGAGTTTCTAGTGATGGTCCAGCATCAATAGGTTAGTAGAAACCAGAGGTGTTGAACCAGACCAATAACTCTTTGCAATGAACACTTGCAAGTAAAGATGTATGGACAAGTGGTTTGCAGCGTGACTCACTGTGTCATACTGCAGCTTCCATGACGAGATTTTTAATTTTTTCCTTTTTTATTCTGTTTTTTTCCTTTTGTTCTCTTAAATTTTGTTTTATTGGAAGGAGGTGCAGGTGCAAAGGGTGGGTGCAAAGGGACAGGAAAATGAATGGGATCAAGATAGATGATGTAAAAGACACATAGAATTAATACATTTAAAAAAGAAATATAGGTTGGTATAATAAACTTTAGGGGAAAAATTAGAACTATACTGTGTGCTGGTCAGCTTTCCATCACTGTAACAAAATACCTAAGAAAATCAATTTAAAAGAAAGAAAGTTTCATTTTGATTCCTGGTTGCGGGGGCCCTATGGTTTGGTTTTTTTTGTTTGTTTGTTTGTTTGTTTTGTTGTTTTATTTTGTTTTTTTTTTTAACCTGTGTTGATGCGGAATGTCACAATGGGATGATATGCTGGAGTAGTGGTTCTCACCTCAGGGTGGCCAGTAAGTACAGAGGTTGCAGTCCCAATATCCCCTGCAAGGCACTTTTACAATGACCTACCTTGCTTCCACTAGGCCCCTCCTCCTAAAGGTTTCACTGCCCTTCAATATCACTGCTGGCTAAACCTATCAAATCTAAATCCAGCATACTGAGAAATTCAATGCTTGTGTATCCTGCAGTAACTAGGAAGTTCAATTCCTGGATACAAAGATTGTATCCAATCTTTGCAAGCAAGCATTAGATATGTATCAAATCACAGCAATGTGCAGCAAGCTACAAGAATATATTATAGAGATTCAGCTGTATATAATAAGCTATACCTTGACTGAACAAGGAGTCCTTCAAGAGGAGGCCATTTGTCAAGGAATATTTGGTGTCATTTGGCTTATTAATATATATCAGCTGTCTTCTACTATGAAATTCTTGTGCACCCATGTACTACTAAGCCATATAGCAAAGAGTTTAGCTTCTCAGACCTACTGCTGATCCACTAGGTAACACCCCTGCAGGGCCTAGGAGATAGACAGGCTATAAATGCATAGCTTTGTTTCTTGTGGAAATGAAGCTCAGACCATCCCTTACCTTCAGGCCTAGTAGCATTACAGAGCTATTGACTGAGGACAATAGGGCTTTTTGCATAGCCAGGTGCAATAAGGACTGGAGCAGAATCCCTGGGGGAGACAGAGCCTTGTGGCTAGAGAGACGGGAAGTAGGCAGAGTTTCTATAGATGGTAAGGCAGAATGGCTCAGTTTGAGGAGTGAGGAGCAAAAAGAAGCTCTTGTAGATGGTAGATGAATCAGGTCAGGAGAGGAGACAAGGGAGGAAAGATGGAGGATGAAGGAACAGAGGACAAAGATGAGATTGAAAGCATAGGAGCTTAATTATTACTAGGGCTGTGAGGGGACAGAAAAAGAAGGGACACAGAGGAACTGAGAGTCAGAACAGAACTGAAGCTGTGTAGATAGAATTTTGTCATAGAGAAATAAAGTAAATGGACAAAAGAGAATGGTGTACAGAGATTCCTTTCCCTCAGATAACCCCACACTGGACATAGTGTCTTCCCCAGGACCCTGGGAGGAATCTTCTCAGGGCAGGCCCTCAGGAAAATTCCATTACCAATGCCTATATATACATAGATATTTAAATATATCTACTATATATATATTATATAGTATAGTAGATATATATTAGAATATATATTATATATTATATATAGTAGATATATATATATATTAGAAATATTAGAAACAACAAGAGCTCATCACCAGATATACTAGTTATCTTTCTTGTTGATATGACCATTATTATCCTGTTAAATAGGACAACTACCAGAATTTGTTTTAGGACTTATAGAACTTTTTATATTAAAATTAAATTTTATAAAAACATCACAATGGTAATATATATTTGGGGGTAGTAGTTACCCGGAAAATGAAGAAAGAAGGAATTTGGGGCATGGAGGGGGACTGAGGGATGTGGCTGGATGTGCTTAGAGTATGTGTAATTCAAGTAATCTTTAGGCAATTTCTAATAAGAACTTTGAGTTAAAGTTCCCAAAGCAATATGTCTCATCCCTGCTATGGCTTTATTATTGTCTCCACGTAATTTGATCACACTGCAGATATAAAGGTACAAAAAGATTTAAGGAAATTTTGTAAACAAAAATAACTAATGATGTCACTGCAAACATTAATTTTCAAATTGTTTTTGGGTTTATCATATATCCATAAACATCTTAATAGCTTAGCTATTAAGATGCCAGTGATTTATTGCACATCTTTCTGTCTCTTTATTATGGGGGTTTGGGTACAAAGTGATTTATTGTCATAGATACTGAGGGGATTCTTAAGCTGTTACGCTGAGTGTTGAATTCCTCAGAGGGCTGTATTAGAAATCCACTGAGCATCACTAATAAGTCCATCCCACAAGCAAATCTAGCTTCTAAGTCATGGCTGATGCATCAATAAACTGTCAAAACCATAGCACAGTGATATCCTGTTGTGTGAGCAAAGATGTTTGAAATGTTTACATTGTAATGGGCTCAAGCACAGCAAAATTGACTTCAGTGGCCCCACTATGCTCAGCTGGCCTGGGCTATATACCTGCCTGGGGCCAAAACTTCCCCAGAGATGGGTGAGAAATTGGAGTCAGTGAGCTCTGTCCTTCCCTGGGCATCTCAAGCTTTGAATCACTGAGCATGGGAATATTTTCAAACAAAATAGTACTAATTAATCTCCTAGAAATGTTTTTTTTTCTTTTTTTAATTCATGTGTCTGTGTGCATGATGTGTATATATGCATGTATGCTTGCATGTTCTCACATGTGGGAGATGTACACTGTGTATACAATCAACTAGTCTAACTAGCCAGCTCACCCTGAAATTCCTGTCTCCTTCTATGCACTGAAATTACAGATGGGCCACTACATTCACCCAGGATTTATCTGGGTTCTGGGAATCCAAGCTGCTGTGGGATGGTCTGTATGTCAAATTGTTCTGATCGGTCAATGAATAAAACACTACAAGCCACATAAAGATGGCTACCACACAGAGAATCTGGATTATGTTCTCTTTGATATTCGTAACTAAAAAAAAAAATTTGATTACAAAAACTGTTAAATTATGCCAAAATGTATATTTTAAAGGTAACTTAACTTCAAAATTTAAATATAAGGATATGTTGCTTTGGAAAAGAGGCTCTGCTTTTGTTTCCACAAAAAGCCAGAGGCTATGGATTTGTTCCAGATTAAGATACATCAGGTTTGACCAGCCAAGACCACCTAAAAGGTCTCCGATGATACCATGGCCCAGATGATCCAACATCCAAAACCGTTTCAAGGCAACTGGCTCAGATGATACACCCTCACGGACTACTCCATAATCCTAAAATTTTCTTTGTGTCTCCATAAGATACAGCACCCCCCCTCCAGCAGGAAGTAATAAGAAAAGCTATGCCCAAATTCCCAAATATACCAAGCTGGCTTTAGAGATGTGTAAAAGTTAAAACCTTCCTCTTTAAAAAAGAAAGAAAGAAAGAAAGAAAGAAAGAAAGAAAGAAAGAAAGAAA
>CABHPP010124888.1:0-38817 GCA_902168425.1 Peromyscus attwateri | reverse complement strand
TCCTCTCCACACATCCCCAATCCATTCTTCCTCCATTTCTAATCAAAAAAGAGCAGGCCTTCCAGGGATATCAACAAAATATGGCATATTAAGTTATAGTAAGACTAAGCACATTGACTTGTATTAAGGCTGGACACGGCAACTCAGTATGAGGAATAGGATTCTAATAGTCAGCAAAAGAGTGAGAGACAGCACCTGCTCCCACTGTTAGGAGTCCTAAAAGAAGACCAAGCTACCCATTGTCACATAAATGCAGAGGGGCTAGGTCAGTCCCATGAAGGCTTCCTGGTTGTCAGTTCAGTCTCTGTGAGTTCCTATGATCCCAGGTTAGTTGATCTGTGGGTTTTGTTGTGATGTCCTTGACCCCTCTGGCTCTTATAATCCTTCCTCCCCCTATTCTGCAGGATTCCTCAAGCTCAACATAATATTTGACTATGGGTCTCTGCATATATTTCCACCAGTTGCTGTATGAAGCCTATGATGACAATTGAGCCAGGCACCAATCTGTGAGTATAAAATATCACTAGGCATCATTACATTGACATCAATAGGCATGAAAAAACATGACTTTTTTCCAGTCATGTTTGGTTCTGTCCTAGGTCTCTGGGCTACCCAGCCTCTGGGTCCTGGTGCTCTAGGCAGTGTCAGGGGTGGGCTCCCTTTCATGACATGGGTCTCAGGTTGGACCAGTCATTGGTTGGCCACTCCCCTCAATCTCTGTGTCACCCTTACCCCAGCACATCCCGTAGGCCTGACGGACTCTAGGTCAAAGGTTATGTGTCTGGGTTGGTGTCCCAGTCCCTCCACAATAGGTAGCCAGTTTAGGCTATATATCCCCTTCTGCTTGTAGTCTCAGTTGGAGTCATCCTTGTAGATTCCTGGGAGTTTTCCTTGCACCAAGTTTCTACCTGACCCTGAAATGGCCCCCTTTCCAGTTGGCTCTTTCAGTAGCCTCCCCCCACCCCAGTCCTACCAGATCCCCCATGTTCCCATCCCAACCTGCCGCCAGTCCATCCATGAAATCTATTTCTCTTTCCCAGGGAGATCTGAGTGTCCCCTTTGAGCTTTACTTGTTCCCTAGCCTTTCTGAGTCTGTGGACTGTAGCATGGTTATCCTTTCCTTTACAACTAATATCCACTTATATGTGAGTACATACCATGTTTGAATTTCTGAATCTGTGTTACCTCACTCAGAATGATTTTTTTTCTAGTTTCATCCATTTGTCTTCAAATTCCATTATGTCATTTTTTAAACAGCCGAGTAATACGCCATAGTGTAAACATACCACATTTTCTTTATCTATTCTTCAGTTGAGGGACATCTATGTTGTTTCCAGATTCTGGCTGTTATGACTAAAGCTGCTATGAACATAGTTGAGCAAGTGTCCATGTGGTATGATTGAGCATTCCTTGGGTATATGCCCAAGAGTGGTATAGCTGGGTCTTTAGGTAAATTATTTCCCAACTTTCTGAGAAAATGACATATTGATTTCCATAGCAGATGTAGAAGTAATGGAGGAGTGCTTCCCTTGCTCCACATCCTCACCAACATGAGCTGTAATTTGTGTTTTTGACCGTAACCATGACAGCTGTATGATGAAATCTCAGAGTTATTTTTATTTGCATTTCCCTGATGGGTAAGAATGTTGAACATTTCTTTAAGTGTATCTCTGCCATTTGAGATTCTTCTCTTGAGAATTCTCTGTTTAGGTCTATATCCCAGTTTTTAATTGAATTATTTGTTTTTCTGATGTCTAGTTTCTTGAGTTCTTTATATATTTTAGAGAATAACCCTCTGTTGGATGTGGAATTGATAAACGTCTTTCCCCATTCTGTAGGCTTCTGCTTTTTCCTATTAACAGTGTCCATCCCCTTACAGAAGCTTTTCAGTTTCATGAGGTCCCATTTATTTTTTGATAAGGGTTTGGATAAGGGCTTGTCTATCTTGTTGATTTTTCTCAAAGAACCAACTCTTTGTTTCATTAATTGTTTGTATTGTTCTCTTTATTTCTATTTTATTGATTTTGGGACTTGAGTATGATTATTTCCTGCCATCTACTCCTTGTGGGTGCATCTGCTTTTTGTCATTGTTGTTCTAGATCTTTCAGGTGTGCTATTAAGTCACTGGTATGAAAATTCTCTAATTTCCTTTTGTAGGCATTTAGTGCCATGATCTTCCCTCTTAGCATCACTTTCATTGTGTCCCATAAGTCTGTATGTTTAGCAGTCACTCTCATTGAATTCTAAGTCTTTAATTTCTTTCCTTATTTCATCCTTGACCCAGTGGTAAATTCAGTAGATAGTTGCTCAATTTCCATGAGTTTTTCAGTGTTCTGTTGTTTCTGTTGTGGTTGAAATCCAACTTTAATCCATGATGGTCTGATAGGATACAGGAGGTTATTTCAGTTTTCTTGCATCTGTGGAGACTTGATTTGTGGCCAATTTCAGAGAGAGTTCCATGAGGTGCTAAGAAGGTATATTCTTTTGTGTTTCGGTGAAACATTCTGTAGATATCTGTTAGGTCTATTTGAGTCATAATGTCTGTTAGTTCCATTATTTGTCTGTTGAGTTTGTCTGACAGACTTGTCCATTGGTGAGAGTGGGGGGTTGAAATCTCCCACTACTAATGTATGGAGTTCAATGTGTGATTTAAGCATTAGTAATGTTTCTTTTACAAATGGGGGTACCCTTGCATTTTGGGCATAATCTTGATGATTTTTCCTTGAATGAATATGAAATGCCCTTCTCCATCTCTTTTGATTAATTTTAGTTTGAAGTCTATTTTGCTAGATATTAGGGTAGCTACACCAGCTTGCTTCTTGGGTCCATTTGATGGGAACATTCCAACTCTTTACTCTGAGGAAATGTCTGCCTTTGAAGTTGAGGTATGTTTCTTGTATGCAGTAGAAGCATGGTTCCTGTTCTTGGATTCATTCTGTTAGCCTGTGTCTTTTTATAGGCAAATTGAGTCCATTGATATTAAGAGATATTAATGATCAGTGATTATTAATTCCTATTATTTTTTGGTTTTGGTGGTGGTTGTGTGTGTGTATGTGTTTGTTTCTCTTCTTTGGGTTTTGCTGGTGTGCAGTTATCAATTGCCTGTGTTTTTGTGGGTGCAGCTAACTTCCTTGGGTTAGAGTTTCTTTCTAGGACTTTCTGTAAGGCTAGATTTGTGGATACATGTTTAAATCTGGTTTTGTCATGAAATATCTTGTTTTCTATGGCTATAGTGATTGATAGTTTTGCTGAGCATATTAGTCTGGGCTGGCATCTGTGATCTCTTAATCTGCAAGACATCTGTCCAGGCCATTCCGGATTGTAGAGTCTCTGTTGAGAAGTTGGGTATGATTCTTAAAGGTCTGCCTTTATATGTTACTTGGCCTTTTTCCCTTGCAGCTTTTAATATTCTTTCTTTGTTCTGTATGTTTAGTGTTTTTATTATTATGTGGCTTGAGGACTTTCTTTTCTGCTGCAATTTCTTTGGTGTTCTGTAGCTTCTTATACCTTAATAGGCATGGCCTTCTTGAGGTTAGAGAAATTTTCTTCTATAATTTCATTAAATTACTTTCTGGGTTTTCAAGCTGGGATTCATCTCCTTCTTCTATTCCTACTATTCTTAGGTTTGGTCTTTACATGGTGTCCCAGATTTCCTGGATGTTTTGCATTAGTAGTTTTTTTAGATCCAACATTTTCTTTGGCCAATTAATCTAGTTCTTCTATTGAATCTTCAATGCCTGAGATTCTCTCTTCCAACTCTTTAATTCTGTTGGTGATGTTTGCATTTGTAGTTCTGTTTGCTTATCCAGATTTTCCATGTCCTGAATTCCTTCAGTTTGTGTTTTCTTTATTGCTTCTATTTCAACTTTTGTCTTGAATTTTTTCCTTCACCTGTTTGTTTGTTTGGATTTCTTGGTAGTTTGTTGATTTCCCCCAATTTTTTGGTTGTCTCTTCCTCGATTTCTCTAAATGAGTTTTTCATCTCCTCTTTAAAGACATTTATCATCATCATAAAGTTGGTTTTAAGATTGTGTGTGTGTGTGTGTGTGTGTGTGTGTGTGTGTGTGTGTGTGTATTTCCACTGTGTTGTAATATTCAGGGCTTGCTGTAGTGGGATGGTTGGATTCTGGTGGTAACAGATTTCCCTGACTGTTGTTTTTGTTTTTACACTTACATTTAGCCATCTTGATTTGGAGTCTAGGTGCCAATTTCTGCATTTGTCTTTGTTGTGTGGGTATTTTCTTCCTTAGTTTCTGTTTCCTCTCTGGTCTTCTGGATCTTGTGACTTGTGGTTGAGTAAAAGGTCTCCATCCACATTGGGGGCTGGACTTCTGATGGCCTGGATGGACTCTGGTTCAGCAAGGGTTTGCTGCCCAAGTTTAGGGCTGAAGTTTTGTCTGTGTATGTGTGTGGCCTCTGATCTGGCCAGTGATCTTCTGTGGTTCAGATGCTGGCCTGGGTTCTGGTGGGGTAGAAGGTTTCTGCTGGTTTTCAGGGAGTTGGCCTGGTCTCTGGGATTCAGGATGGTGGTCTGGCCTCTGCAGTTTAGGATGCTGGCCTGGCCTCTGGGGTTCAGAATCCTGACCTGGCCTCTGGGAAGTGGAAGATTCTTTCCCCAGAGGTGTGGGCCAGAATCAGGTGGCAAGGAGAGGACCATTCCTTATTATTAATACTTTTATTTACTCTTTCCTTTTTCCTTTCTTTTTTTCTAGTTTTAGACAGGTTCTCATGAATCCCAGGCTGGTCTCTAAGTTAGTATGTAATGGAAGATGACCTTGGACTTTAGGTCCTCCTGTATCTACCTCCCAAGTTTTGGAATTATAGGTTTGTGCCACCACACCAGGTTTATGTGGCACTTAAGACTAAACACAGAACTTTGTCTATGCTAGATAAATATTCCATCAACTGGGCAATATATATATAGTCCTGTTTCATAATCTTGTGTTGAAAAACTGTCTACCTCCTGGCCCAATTTGCTTAATCCTGGTACCCAGTATTGATCACATTCTGGTCCTGGAATGTGTGTCATCAATTCATTATTACTACTACCCATCTAAGCCACTGAAATTTACTCCCCAGAACAATGTTCTCTATATAGTATGGCTTAGAATTTTTCAAAGTGAGAGACTCAGGTGTTGATTAGGCTGAAATGATTCAAAATTGGCATTCACCAGAACCAATTGGCATCTGTGTTGGTTAGGACTAATTGTCAACTTGTTCAACTCTAGAATCAAGTGTGCTCCTAGGCATACCTGTGAGGGATTGCCTAAATTGATATTATTCTCTGGGAATGTCTGTGAAGGGCTATCTTAACTAAAATTAGAAAATCTGTCTTGAGAGTCAATGGGATCATGTCCTGGGAAGGGGATGCTGGGTTCTATATAATAGAGGAAGTGTGGCGAGCTCTAGCATGCATTTGTCCTTTGCTCTCTGCCTCATCATGGTTTATGCAATGTGACCAGCTGTCTTGAGGTCCTGATGCTGTGACTTCCCTGGCATGATGGACTGTAACCTGAACTGTGAACCAGAATAAAGCCTTTATCTTTTAAGCTGCTTTGTCAGAGTATTTTATCACACCAACATTTTTAAAAAAGCTAAGTCAGCATATGAGCAAGATGTAGACACGAGACTGTTGGGTGGTTTTCAGGGAAACTGTTTTCCCTTGTAACCTGGGATAGTGACTGGGGGCTCCATCCAGGTTTTATGGACATGTAACATTTCCAGACATGCAACAGACTTTGAGAAACAGTTGCCTTAGTGTTTTGAACTGAGATTCTCAGGTCAATGTCTCTAACCTACTGGTAACAGCCTATTCTCAGTGGCAGCCCTTGCCTCTGCTCCTTCAATTTCCCATCAAATGTGTCAGCCTTTAATTGTGTGTTAAGCCTTTAAAATGCACAGACTACAGAAAATGGCATGGTTTCCCTGAGTGCTGAAGAAATGCACTCAAAACCCACAGGATCTATTCCAGCAAAGAATCTAATAATCTCCTCATTCATTACCTGGGACTAATCTCTCTGACACTGTTGTCAATGTTGGTAAATACAGGGGGTGGGGGACAGGAGTGCTATGAAAAGGAATGCTTCTGTATATGTTGACATGAAAGATACTGTATCTTTCGTGGTAAATTATTATAAAATATTTTCTTCGATTTACAGTTATGTAAATTCTCTAAATGCATTGAACTTTTCTGGGTCTGTAAAGAAGTACACAGAGCATCTGAGACAGTGTTGACACATAATGGCCTTTCCCTTTCTTGACTTTCATTTTGTGCTTTGGGATGTAACAACTATTTGCACAGATGTTCTAGAATCTCTATCATCTATGTCTTTATGTTTTTGGCTGAATCCATAAATAGGCATCAAAGGGAAGATATTAGTTAAAAAACAACCTTTATCTCAATAAAGAAATGCTACTTTTGATAGTCTCTTCCCAGAGTTAACAGACCCTCCCCCTCCAAAAAAAAAAAACAAATTTAGTCATAGAAATATGTTATCTGTATCCAAATATAAGGATTTTGACATTTTTCCACCATTGGAGAACATTAAAAAATAACATGAATCATCATGTACATGTGTACATTCAGAATAGTCATTTACAACTACTGCTAAAAGAAAAAAAAGAGAAAACAAACTTTTGTGTTATATCAAAAAACAGGTTATATCAGATTGGATATGTTACTGAGTGATATTTGCTCATATAATATTTTGGCAAAAATGATGTTCCACATTTTGTCAACCAGTGTAGAAATGCCCCTAATTCTGTAAAAACTAGATTAACATGATATGATGCTTTCTATTTATTCCAACCAATTTGATTGATATCTTAACTCCAAAGAAATATAATACTGTAAAATCAAACAATGAATGCCTGAAAGAGAGCAATTGGAAAAAACTTCTATTTCCAAAATCAATTCAGATGTGAAAAATCCATGTGTGGTACAATAGACCAGAAGAATTCTGCAGGTGAAACAAACAGGAATTTGAGTGTGATAGTCATTTTAGTTGGTTACATTGGAGTCTGAATTTAGAAAGTTATGATGTTACCATAGAAACTGCCTTGGCTTAAGTGTAGTTGTAGATATTCTGTAATGTAAAAACTGCATTAATCAAACAGAGAGGTACAATGTTAAAAACATTAAGATGCCTAAAGAACAATGTGTCCTACTTACCTAGAAGAATTAAGGAGAGTGGTAGGAAAACAAAGAACACATAAACTATTGTGCTAGATGAAGAACCCTCATAAAATATTTTCCAATGAATTTTGCATCCTTGAAACCCATTGAGAACAATATGACATCCAATTTCAGCTCATCCAAATCAACTAGGAGAAATAAAACCATGAACCTGTTTCATTCTCAAAAATTAGAAAAATCAATCTACCTAGAGACTTCTGGGCACATAGTAGATATTTGGTAAATATTTATTCCCTAAGTGCAGGACGTAAAAGCAGTAGAATACACAAATGCTAGGGTGACAATGTTCAGTGAAAGCCAGTACGTAGTATTCTGCTGCTTCTGTTCCTAAACCAGCGACAAATAAACGAGAAAATATGATGAAGATGGTATCTTCAATACTGAAAATCCAATCATCAAAAATGACTCACAGCTGCAGAAAGATGAGTTTCAAACTCATTAACTCAGATCTCAACAGAGAGCACCCTAAGCACAGACAGACCTAGGCCACCACAGACCTCTTCACATACAGCTTGTGTCTGTAAGCTTGGACATAAAGACTCAGAGCATAATGCAACTGTTCCATAACCAGATGTAAACTCAAAGAGGAAGATAACAGAGGAAGCTGGAAACCGTAACTGTTACTTCAAAACTATCGTTCACAAGATATGTTCCCACATTAAGAAGCATGTGAGCATAAGGAGATAAGACATGGTTGTTCCATGAAGGGAAGGAAGGGAACACTACCCACGTAAAAGAATCTGCAATGCATACATATGTGTGTACATACATACACACATACAAACACACACACACACACACACACACACAAACACACACACACAAAATCTCCATGCCAACTGTGGGTAGATATTTATTATAATCAATCAAACATGAAATGGGGCTCATTATCTTCTTGCTGAATTTAAGAGGTTAAATAAAACACCTTTAATAAGTATTTGTTGATATGTACTAGGTCCTGGGGTTCTGAAGGTGAAGATTGCAACTATGAGGATGAACAAGATAGGCATGGTCTCTATCCTCATAAGGTTTATAACCCCCAAGTAAAATATCAATTTAATAAGCAATTTTAATGTAGATTATACAAGAGTAGATGAATACTCTGAATTTCACCTTATGTAGTGGAAGAATTCTAACCATGACCTAAATGTTGGACCAGAGAGCAAGAGCATTGGCAAGAATTAGCAAAAGAAATCAAGAAAATGTTTCTCAGGTGAACAAGCAGTAACTGCTCTAAACTAGAACAAAGAGCAAGAGGGTGGCACATTTATCAAAGCTAAAGGAGTCCAGGAGTGTGACAATGTGATGTAAAGGAGTCCAGGAGTGTGACAATGTAATGTAAAGGAGTCCAGGAGTGTGACAATGTGATGTAAAGAAGTCCAGGAGTGTGACAATGTAATATAAAGAAGTGCAGGAGTGTGACAGTGTAATAATGTAAAGAGTCCAGGAGTGTGACAATGTAATGTAAAAAAGAGAGAAATACAGATTCTATTAAAGTAAAGGAAAATAAAAAATTGGTTATTTAGAAAAATAGATAAATCCTAGAAAAACTAACCAAAAATGTGAGAAGACATGGATTAACAAAAATTGGAAGATATTAGAATTAGAGAAAGGGGTTATTATAATAGATACCACCAAAATCCAGAGGTAAATATGAAATTACTTTGAAAAATATTTGAATACAATGGAAAACCTAGAAAAAAAGTGGATAAATACACACATACATACATACAAAATATATATACGACCAACTAAAATGCCATCTAAAGGGCATTTATAAACCTAAACAGATCATAATAAGCAATGAGATTAAATCAGTAATAAAACTTTTCCAAAGAAAAGCTGTCGATCAGATGATATCCACAAACAACACTAAACAATACATTAAAAATATCAGTCTTATATTTGACAAAAGCATGTTGAATTCAGAAAGGTATTATAAATCAAAATGAGAGACACTACTTGAAATACTTAAGTAGAAATAATTGCAGCACCTGTGTGTTTCTTCATGTGTGTGTCCATGTATATGTGCAGTATATAGATTTGTATGTACATTTAGGTGCATGTGCAAATGTGTGCTGTGGGGTGGAACATGTGAAGGCCAGAGGTAGATGGCTGGTGTCTCCCTCTAAGCTTTCTCCTTATTTTTTTGAGGCAGGGTCATTGATTTAGCTAGACTCACTGACCAATGAGCTTCCATGATCTGCCTGTCTCTGCTTCCCAGCGATGAGGTTGCAGACACATGCCATTACATCCAGCTTTTATGTGGGTGCTGGAGATGTACATCAGTTCTTCATGTGTATGTGTGAGGCACTTGACAAATGAACCATCTCCCCAGCCTACTGTATTATTTTTAATGAAATTGGTAAGTTGGATGAAAGTACCGAATGAAAAAGAAACTTTAAAAACTATATTTAAGAAACCTTTTGCAAACAGAAAAAACTCAAAATTTGGTGATCTTGAGAAGATATACTGATTAAGGATAAATGAAAATAAGATTAATATATGTCTGCTTGAATGCCTAAATTGGTTCTAGTGTCAATTGCAGGAGAAGGTGGTTCAGGAATGTGATGGCAAAATATCAAATTTATATTAAAACAATTTTGATATGACTCTCTGTAGAATACCTAATTCTCTTAGTCACTGTTTGATTACTATGAAGACACACCATGACCATGTCAACTCTTATAAAAGAAAGCATTTAACTGGGGGCTTACTCACAGTTTCAGAAACTTAGTCCATTATCATCATGGCAGGGAGTGAGCATGGAAGCATGAAGGCTAGCAAACAGACAGGAAGTAATGTTCAGTCTAGTGTAGGCTTTTTGAATCTTCAAAGCCCACCCCCAGCAAAACACTTCCTCCAACAAGGCCACACCTCTTCCAACAAAGCCAGACCTCCTAACATACTAATCCTTCTCAAACATTTTCACTCCCTGGCAACTAAAAATTCAAATATATGAGCCCATGGGGGCCATTCTTATTCAAACCACCACACCAACACATATGGGTCTCAAGTTCAGGAAAATAAGTTGGATTACAAATTAATATTAGCATCAATGTCATATAAAGTCATGCCTGAAGCTTTAATTTTAAGGGATTAACTTAATCATGTACATTTAATAAACGGCAGTATTTTTGTTTGTTTTTTTTTTTACTTTTATTCTTCTCTCACACATTACATCCCAACCACAGTTTCCCCTCCCTCCATTCCTCCCAGTCTCTTCCCATACCTCCCCTCTCCCCAAGACCAACTCTGTCTCCCTTAAAAAAAAAAAAAAAAAAAAAAGGCCTCCCAGGGATATCTACCAAACATGGCCTAACAAGATGCCGTAAGATTAGACACAAACCCTCATATCAAGGCTAGACAAGGCAACCTAGCAGGGGGAAAAGGGTCCCAAGAGCAAGCAAAACCATCAGAGATATATCTGCCACTCCCACTGTTGGGAATTCCCCAGGAACACTAAGCAATGCAACCATAACATAATATATGCAGAGCACTTAACTCAGACCCATACAGTGTTCATGTTTGTGGCTTTCATGAGACCGTATGAGCCCTGCTTAGTTGATTCTGTGGCTCGTGTTCTCATGGTGTCCTCAACCCCTCTGTCTCCTACAATCTTCCTTCCCCTCTTCTGCAGAGTTCCCTGACTCTGCCTAGTGTTTTGCTGTGAGTCTCGATATCTGCTCCTATTAGTTAAACAGCAGTATTTTTTAACTACAACTTTCTTCAAACTCATGGTGTAAGATTTTCCTTCTTTTCCTTTACATCACCCAACATCGTTATAGTCCTACTGATGTAATCACTCATTTAAGACACATATATGAACTATGAAAGATATGGACATTTTTTAGTACCTTATAGCTAAACTGTATTTTAGAAAGAAATCCAATTCAACTACTATCTATGCTTTTGAGAAAAAGAGAGAGATACCATTGGAAAAGTAGTCAGGCCACTTATAAAAGGAAAATTCAGCCCCAGAAGTTGGAAGGAGTGATTTAGCATATTCTTCAAATAGTTATAAAAAGAAATGTCCAGATTACAACATCAGAGAAAAAAATCAATATCCTGTTACCTATATCATTTAGATGTGATTATCTAAATAATAATAACTTAATAAAATACTTCAAGGTAAAATAAATTTTGATGGGTTGTTGTCAATAATGTTTTAATTTGGAGTCATATGTTTAAATATCAGGATATTCCCATGGAATCATTTAGAGCTCTTGAAATTAATGTAAAATGTTCATCCAAACAAGCCTTCTAAGCTAAGATTGGGAACACTAGCAGGAAAAGAGGGGAAACGCACGTCGTGAAATATCCCCAGCTGTTATCATGGCCACAGTGTGTAAGGTGTTAAACCTAACACATCCACACACACACAGCAGTTCCCAGAACTTTCATTTTCCTGTGCATGTGAATCAAAAGTGCAACTTCCATGTAAATTGACTTTTAAAATCTAGTGTTGTATTTCAGTCTTATTTCCCAACTTAATTTTCTTTGAAAGGTCAATAATACTTAAAGTCTTGCAACCTTAATTTTGTCCACTGTATCTTCTGATTTCTTTTGGAGGGTGCTGAATAAGAACTTTTAGAAAGTCATGCTTACAACCCACCTACCACATGGCCACATATGGCATCCTACCTCCTGTCCTTCTCTATCAGCTATTATGGTGACCACCAATGTGAACTACTTGCCTTATCCCTAAATAGATACATAATAAGATAGGAATCTGTAATGCACACACACACACACACACACACACACACACACACACACACACACACACAAATCAAGCAGCTCATAACATCTGCAGAAATTAAGCTGAATTATAAAAAGAGAATGACGTAGTGAAAACCAAACCTAAAAGAATAAAGAAGCAGAAATCTTAAGTGGAGGCCACAAGGATCCCCAAGAATCAATGTGAAAAAGCAAGATGTTTATTTAGAAGAGGTCATGAGATATCTGTGCATTTACACTTTTGTTTTTGGTTTTAAGTGTATATGGAGTAGTAACAACCTTGAAGAAATAGAGAGTAGAAACAGACACAGAGCTGGGGAATGCTAGGAAGCCATGAGAATGGCATGGCTGTAGGACAGACAAACAGGAGCACTATGAGCAGGGTCTCAATATTGCAGTGACTGTAGGTGTAAGCTAGTTATACTATGGTACCAAGATTGTACTTCTGTGGTTTGATTTGTCTTACCACAGCTCGTGTGTGCTCCATGCTTTTACAGAAGTGTCAGGGTCAGGATTGAAGATGTCAGACATCAGCCTTCCTTTAGTGCTAAGGTAGCCTGGAAGGGGGCACTTGTGTAGGGTTTCACCACCTAGTCTAGGTGCCTTAGTCTGCATATCATGGCTCTACCCAATCATCCCAGTGAAATGACAGGATAAACTCCCTTTGCAGAGTGCATCTATCTCCTCAAGTCCAAGTACCCCAACTTAAAGAGAAGTTACTCAGCTTTCCCCCTCACTTGAATTTTAAAAGGTATAGGCAAGGACTTTCTGAGTAAAACCTCAATAACACAGGTAGCCCCCAAAACATCAAAGCAGATTGCAAGAAAGTAAAAGGCTTCTGCACAGCAAGGAAACCATTAACAAAATGAACAGACCACCTACAGAATTGAAGAAAATCTTTGTCAGGCATACTTCAGACAGGGGTTAATGTACAGAATATACAAAGAACTACAAAAACTTAAAACATCAAAAACGTCCATCAATCAATAGACAGGCCAATGAACTAAACAGATGTTTCTCAAAAGAAGAAATATAAATGATTAATAAATAATCTAAATGTGTTAAGCATCTTTAGCCATTGGGAGAGAATACAAATTAAAATCACTTTGAGATTCCATCTTACCCATACAGAGTAGCTACCATTAGGAAAACGAATCACAAGTGTTAGAGAAGAGCAGAGCACAGTGGAACCCTTATTCACTGTTGGCAGGAGTACAAAGTGGTAGGGCCACTATGGAAATCAATATGAGGTTTCTCAAACCCTAAAAACAGAACTACCATATGACCCAGCTATAGCAGTTCTGGGTATTTACCCAAAGGACACTCCACTCCACCACAGAGACACTTGCTTAGCGTTGTTTCCTGCTACTCTTTCCCAATAGCAAGGAAATGGAATCGGCCCATATCATCCACAACCTGATGACTGGATGATGAAAACATGGTACTTGTAAATGGTGTGATCTTACTCAGCTACAAAGAAAAGTGAAATTAGTAGTAAGTTGAGTGGAAATAGAACACATATTAAGTGTGGTAATTCGGGCTCAGAAAGACAAACACTGCATGTTCTCTCTTACATGTAGATCCTAGCACCTGATTTTCATGTATATGTGTTTATGTGTGAATGAATGGAAGTAGAGATCAAGAAAATAGAAGGGAACCCTGTAGAGGGAAAAGGAAGCTTTCGGGAAAGAGAGTGAGGAAGATAACAGAATGCACACAATAGTGAAGTGGAAAGGGGAATAGTGGAACCAGAGGGGTACAAATCAGGAGGGGGGACAGGGAGATGGGGTAGAGAAGCAGATATGTATGAAACTATGGTATGCGTGTAAATGTCATAAGGAAATCTGCTACTTTGCATTCTAACTAAAAAATAAAACAAGGGAGGTGAGAGGTAGCTCAGTGGTTAAGGGCATTTGCTGCTTTTGCAAAAGATCCAGGCTCAGTTCCCAGAAACCCCATGGTGGTTTAAAATCATCCATCATTCCAGTTCCAAGGGATCTGACCTAAGTAGGCACTAGGCACTCATATGATGCACATAAATACATGCAAACAAAACACTTGTCCACTTAAACAGAATAAATAAATAAATATCCCTTAAAATATATTTAAAATAAATATAAAAAGAAAAGAAAGAAACCTCTTCCAAAATATAAGCCAGGCAAGAGACAAGAGACAGGCAGTTCTAACCTCATGAGAATTTCACAATACTCACACTCCTCAAATCTAGCTGCAAGTATTGATAAGACAATGATTATACCAATGGATAAGTAGGAAGTACAGAGAGATCCCATTTTGTCACTCTGTATGCCCCAGAAGGCAGTCGCCAGGAGTCATCTTGAAAGACAATCTTTTGATGAAAATTGACCTACCCTGGGACCCTGAAGACAGGGAACAGTCACAGGTCAGGGAGCACCAGTTTGGTTTCCCAGAGCTCAGAGAGACAGCTGTGAAAAGGCAGGGAGCAAGTGCAGGGAATAAAGGACTGGCTCAGAGCTTTGCATAAGGCAGCCTACTTCCAAGACCTAGGAGTAGATCTCATCAACTGAGAACATGCTTGCAGTTTGACAGCTCGAAATCTGAGAACAGCTAGAATAGATCAAGCCCTAGAAATGCATACTTATCATTCACTGCTGTAGAGCCTAAAGCTCCAGAGGTGTACCCACAGCTGTATCCCTCAGGTAGAATGATGAATTTCAGGAGATTGTGATGTGCAAAGGTTCTTTAATCTGTACCAATTTCCATGTTGTGATTGCTTCCCTCGATCCCAGTTTATGTGGGAGACAGGCCCCAGTTAGAATGTTATAAGCCAGGGGTGTGATTTAGGGAGTCTCCGTAGGATTATGCATCTGCCCAACCCACTGGTTAAAAAGATTGACATGGCTAACAGAGGCCCCTGGAATGTGAAGGAGAGCTATAAAAGTGAAGACAGCTCTAGAAGATACTGTGCCCAAAACAAATTCAGCACTCACACAAGCCTTAAGAAAGAATCAAAGAGGTTAATTGATGTACCTGCCTGCAGGCATCTGTTGGTAGTCTTCATCATTTAAGACCCAAGAATGAAGCCTCATTGCTTTCTTATTTTTTTCACCCTATTTTTCCCAGCATTTTAGCAGCATTTTACTTTCTTTATTTTTAATTATTTTGTTATTATATTCCACTTCATTAATCTAATTGTGTTTATGCATTTTTTCATCATTGAGATGTTTCTCAATTACTTGGCAGTTTTTCTCTTCAGTCTCTATATTTGCTTTTTTTCTGTCTTCTCTACATTTAGTACGACTGGGATTTTAAAAGCTTTGCATTTGTTTTTAACTCCCCGTCTTACATTATCTGACAATGTTTTTAACTATTTCAATGATGAGAAATAATTTTTTCTAATGAAACACCATTTTATTTATTTCTTTTAAAATAATCTCTTGCTCTTGCTTCATCCCCTCAACAACATTGCCTTCAAGCCCCATATTCTTCTTCCATTATTTCATTTAACATAATTTCTCTCTCTCAATTTTCTGTGTCACTTCCCTTAAAATACTATTTACACACACACACACACACACACACACACACACACACACACACACAAACACTGGTATTCCTAATTTAACTAAACAACAAAAATAAAATTATGACAGGCCCTTATACAATAATAGTTGGTGATTGTAATATTCCAATGTTATCTGTAGGTAGATCATCTGAACAGAAAATCAATAAGGAAAACTTACAGTTAGACTATACCTATATCAAACAAACTTAACTGATATAAACTATTCCTTGCCCAAGATACAAAATGGCCTTTTTTCTTAGTCCCATGGAACTTCCTCAAAACATATCACATTCAAGCCACAAATCATGTCTAATAATATAAAAGAAAAAATAGTTAATTGTATTGTATGAGATCAAAAAGAAATAAAAACAGAAATCAGTAACAAGAAAAAGCACAGAAATCACAAAATTGCATGGGGACTTCCATACACTCTTCAATGAGTAGTGGATCTTTGAAAAATCGGGGAGGAAAACTTAAGAAATCTTAGCATCAAAAGAAAACGAAAGCATAATTACCAGAAATTTTGTTATACGAATAAGGAAGTCCAAAGAGGAAATTCTATAGCTATGAGTATACACATTAAAAATCCAGAAAGATCTCAAATAAATAACCTAATGGTACATCTCAGTATCTCAAACAAGAAAGACCCCAAATCACTAGATGCCAATGAATATTTTTTAAAATGGAGCAGAAATTATTAAAATGGATACTAAAAGAACAATACATAAGATTGAACACAAAGGTAGTTCTTTGGAAAAACAAATGCAATTGACAAATCCTGAGGCAGATTAACGAAAGGAAAGGAAAAAAGATCAAAATTAAAAAACCAGAGATGTAAAAATGGAGGTTACTACATATTCCAATGAAATGCAGAGGATGTTTATGAGGTACTTTGAAAACTTATTCCAAGGAGTCCAATCGGCGAGAGAGAGGAGGGATTATATGAACAAGAGATATTGAGACCATGATTGGAAAAAGCACAGGGACAAATAGCCAAACTAGTGGAAACACATGAACTATGAATCAATAGCTGAGAAGCCCCTATGGAACTGGACCAGGCCCTCTGGATAAGTGAGACAGTTGTTTAGCTTGAACTGTTTGGGAGGCCCCCAGGCAGTGGGACCAGGACCTGTCCTTAGTGCAGGAGCTGGCTGTCTGGAACCTAGGGCCTATGCTGGGACACTTTGCTCAGCCTTGGTGTAGGGAGGAGGGGAGTGGACCTGCCTCAGCTGAATTTACCAGGCTGAGCTGACTCCCCAGGGGAGACCTTGCCTTGGAGGAGGTGGGAATGGGGGGAGCATTTGAGGGGAAGGCTGGGAGGTGGGAGGAGGAAGGACAAGGGAATCCGTGGCAGATATGTAAAATTAAATTAATTATAAAAAAGAAAGAAAGAAAACTGGGAAACAGACTAAATGGATAACTCCCTAGACACATATGCTCTCTGTAGAAAACAAGAAATGTAATTTTAGGGATCTAAGTTAAAACAATAAAATGACTTCCAATTCAGGCTGCAGCTCATGAGGCAGAGACTAGTCGATGTTGGGATCTTTTGACATCCTTCTTAACAATTATTGACTAAATTTTAACTTTAACATTTGAAATGTGCACTAAGAAATAACAGTGGGTTCCAATGTGACACTAGCCTAAAACAGAGGTTGTTTCATTATAATAGGTATTTTTAAAAAAACTGCAATATTCAAACTCTGGAAGCATCTAGTCATGTGCAAATAACACCATTTGTCGATATCCCAAAAGAGACTTCCCTACCCCAAAATAGGAATTAGCATAAATTACTTTGTGCTTGAACGTAATACATTAAATATTTCTGTATACTGTTTTGCTCTCATCATCTAACAAAGGCCTTTTTGATTTTCAGAATGATGCTTAGAAGTTTGTTAATAAGGATACTTATAATTGGGACTTTTTCAAACAAGGTTTCATATAATGTTAGATACAACATTTTTTTAAAACAGCATGTCTTAAATTTGAATGTGCAATTATATTATAGATTTTGCAGGAAAATAGATTTGCTATATTTTCTGCAACTATAAAAATCTGCGAGCTTAGTTTATTCTATGTCAAGTTGTCCTGGGATGCCCCTAGCATATCAATCAATTAAATGAGGAGTTGCTCTAAGACAAAATAAATTTGAAACCTAGTTTATCACAGCACTCCAACCTAATGTCACTTTAAGAGTCACCCCAATAACCATACTCGAAGCTGGTAAGAAATGGGGTGGTGTCTGGTGCTTTGGTGGTGTACAATCTTTGTAAATTGCAGGTCCATACCATCATAAAATTTTAAGCATACATCACCAAGATGTACAAAAAGCCTTGGTTCTGAATGCACAAAATGTGTACCTTGCCTTGTGCCTGTCATCCTTCCATGCAACACCCACCAAAGTTGCTTAAAACACCTTAGCTCAGATTCCAGACTACTGTATGGAATAAAGTGCAGTGTTTTATTGTACATACAAAGTTTTCTGCTCCTATGGAAATATAACAGTTTAATAATGAAACAGCAAAGACTTAGTATTTTCATACTGCCATTCATCAGCAGTTTCAAAACAAATTAGTATATCTTTGGATGGTATTGTGTTAGAACCTTTGATTTTAAAATGTTTCTGATTTGAGTTTCATAAAAAAAAAAACAAGTCAATTTTGGCAAGGCATTAAAACAGAATTTCCTACAGTTTTTGAAATGCCCAATTAACACTCTTCTGCCATTTGCACTATGTATTTGCAGTAAGCAGCATTTTCAACATGGATGACTTTAAAGTCAAAATATTGATCAGCTCTGAAAAATGGTGAAGTTGTTCTCTGACCTGAAAGATGAAATATTCAGCTAAGATTTAGTTCATTATGCAAAAATAAATAAGCATAGCCATCCATCTTACTAATATGCAGGTTTTTTATCTTTAATCAAAATTGATAAAATTTTATGTATACAAAATAATTTTTAAAGTATTTATGATTTATTATTAGTAAATATTAAACTTCTGTACCTATTTCTTAGGTCTGTATACCATAGATTGTATAAAAGCACATCTAGGAAGGTCACAGATGGAAATATTTAAGAAGCATTGTTTTAATGCATTGGTTCTCACCCTGTGGGTTGCAGCTCCTTTGGGGGTCAAATGACCCTTTCACAAAGTCTGCCTAAGACCATCGGGAAGTGGAGATATTTAAATTATGATTCATAACAGTGGCAAAATTACAGATATAAAGTAGCAATGAAAAGAATTTTATGGTTGGGATCACCACAACATGAGAAATTGTGTTAAAGGGTCACAGCATTAGGAAGGTTGAGAATCACTATTTTACCTTGGCAGTTTCCTTGGTTTTTGAGTTTTGACCCCAATATGTTTAAGACTCCAGAGCCAGTTTTTGTCAAGCCTCTACGCTTGGGATACATCTACTGTTTCCTCATTCCTAGACTTAGATCATGTGTTTATCCACAGGAATGTCACAAATGTGATTCTGGATACTACCTAATACCAACATCAAGAGGCCCCTGCAATTAACCATCCCAGTAACAGGAGTGCCAACTGTAGTCCCTCAGTTTAACTGTTTTCTGCCAGGTTCCTTAGCTGTAAAGCTAATGATCCTCCCAGTATGATTAATTAGTAATTAGCGAGCTGATATTTTATAATGTGCAAATTCCCTATTCCTCAGTTAACTCTTCTATTCACTAGTTTTTGAATCCACTGGTGATACTATATTCCCATTACTGGCAATAGTCTAACCCCATAGTTCCTTCTATCTTTACTGATCGACATTCTCCTATAAAGAAAAGGATACTTTTCTATGCCAATTATTTTTATACAAAGTTAGGAGTCATTCAATGAATTACAATCAATGGACTGTATATAGTGTCATATTGTTTTTAATGGTGCTACAGAGCTAGGGTCCTGTACATGCTAGTGCTCTACTACTGAGCTATATGTATCTACACATACCTCCACCCTATTATTTTCTTTCAGTAATACATTTTCCATAATTGACTAATAGGAACCTCTCTAAACCCATGATTATGGGTTTAAAAATAATCATTTAAAATAGCCACAGACCTAGCAATAAAATCTGGTCATTTATACAGTTTCCCCTATTACCTTACAGTAATGAGTTAAAGGTATGAAAAATTAATTGAATTCCATACTTTCTTAAGATTTCCTTAGTTTTCTTCTAACATTCTTGTAGCTAGAGTTTTCCTGCCTGGCCCACAGTCAGGACAAATCTCTCTCACCTGCCAGTCCCACAGCCGCTCAGACCTAACCAAGTAAACACAGAGACTTATATTGCTTACAAACTGTATGGCCGTGGCAGGTTTCTTGCTAACTGTCCTTATATCTTAAATTGATCCATTTCTATAAATCTATACCTTGCCACATGGCTCGTGGCTTACTGGCATCTTTACATGCTGCTTGTCCCGGCGGCGGCTGACTATGACTTCCTCCGCCTTCCTGTTCTTCTAATTCTCTCTGTTAGTCCTGCCTATACTTCCTGCCTAGCCACTGGCCAATCAGTGTTTTATTAGCAACACATTTGCCATACAGAACATCCCACAGCACATTCTTCTTTACCTTTCTAAGATTCCATTTAGAATAATATAATACATCTAGTCACCTTATCCCTTATCTCCTTAAGCTATAGCAATTTTTCTCTGTTTTAAATTTTTTGATGACCTTGACAATTTCCAGTCCTAGTGTGGCACCTTGTATAACATTCACTCGTTAAGATTTGCCTGATCTTTGTGTCCCAGTCACTTGGGGTTATGGGTTTTTAGAAGGGCAGTAATGAAGATAAAGTGGCACTTTTACCATCTCGTGTGAAAAGGGTAGGTCATCAATATGATATATTGCTGTTGATGGTAACTGACCACCTGGCCAATACAGGCAAACCAACTGTTTGTCAGGTTTCTTCACTCCACAATTACTTTGTTCCTTTCACACCTTATTTCTGGGGAAGAAAAAACTCAGTGTTCAACTCATACATAAAGAATGGGAGTAATTATGTGCTACTTCCATGAAAACTGGGGACAGAACACAGTACATGAAATTGTTCTATGCAGTAGGTTTATCTATTTGTTCCATGTATGTATTCAGTTATTTATATCAGCATAAATGTTGATCAATTTCACATTTAAAAATACTGGTTGCCCTCATATTTATAATATATATCAAGTATATAAATCCATATTTAGAAAACATGTAGTACAGGTATCTCAAGTATTCCTGATTTCTCTCTCCCACACTTATTACTGTCATCGATTCAACTAGCCATGTCTGTGTTTTAAATTCTGCTATCACCCAATGCACTCTTGAAGAAGGCTGTAGTAATATTAAATTTAGTTTCTCTACTGATGAGGTTATTTTTCTCCCGTGGCTTCCTTTGGTGTCATGTCTCTATATTTGGCTTTCTATAGTTTGGATATAATATGCCTAAGTTGTTTGGGGTGTTTTATTGTGATTCTTCTTTTACTTTTATTATCTATATTATTTTTTGTTCTTGGGGTTACTAGAATCTGTAGTTCGGTGTTTATCATTATCACTTAAGCATTTTTAGTCATTTTTGCATCAGCTATTTCTTCTACCCAGTTGCCTCCTTCCCATTTAGAGTTCTAATTACATACATTCAACACATTATCATATGTTCCCCAATGTTTGTATTTTCATGATTGTTTTTGTTTTGTCTATTGCTTGTAAGCTTACAATGTTTCTATTGGACTGGCTTCTTGATCACCGATTTTATTTTCTCAGCCATTCCAAAGGTATTGATACATCTATGAAAAACACTTATTTGTGTTGATACTTTTAAATTTTAATTCTTTCTTCGAGTTTTCATTTCTCTTATGTAGCCCATGTGTTCTTGCGCGAGGTCTACATTTTCCCTTAATGCCTTTAGCGTACTAATCACAGCCATTGTCAATTTCCTATCCTGAGAGCTCCAGCATCTGTGTCAGGTGAGTGCTGCTGGGATGATCGTCCTGTGCAATTAGTTCTGTTAATCTATCAGCCTGGCCACTGGGCTATGTTTACCATACGCTGTGCACAGCAGTTCCAGACACTTCAGACACTTCCAGTTACTTTTATGGCCTCTTCATCTTTGTCTTTTTAATATTTGACTTGTCCTCTTTTAGTCAACATTATTTTAATGAACAAATCAAAATAGTATTACATTTATGCAGCACAAAAAATGGACAAAACATTTAAATATCAGACCTAAAATTAAAAACTGCTTTTAAAAAAGGACATAGAAAAGAAACTCTTGCTCTAGGCAAGCATCTACCACCATTTTTTTCTATCCTGTTGAATTCAAGACTTTCTTAGGTACATTTTCTCAGTATAAGATTGCCTTGCAGCTTTCAGCTGTAATCTAATTTATTATGCTTAGCCAGTTTGATACGGTTAAGGTATTGAGGAGGGAAACATTTATAACAGCCTAGTTAAATTCCAGTCTTCTTGTGGGCCTGTGTCTGGGGGATGTGAATATCAGAAGAATCTCTCCAGTGGTAAATTGTTTTCTGCTGCGCTAGACTCCTTGGGTTAGAGTTATTAGTCTGCCCCTTTTAAAGCTTGGCTCCTATAGATTGCTTATGTTTTTATTTTCTCTTCGGTAAAGTAAGGCAACATAGAAATAATGGCACATCCTGTCTATGGGAAAGTTTCAGACTTGCATGCTGGTCAAGTCCTATCCCAAGGACACTTTTATGTTTTGAATGTCCTTTGCTTGGTATTGCTCCTGCCAGAGCTGTGAGAGGATCATTCCTGATAAGTCAAGGAGAGAAGCTAGTAGTGCTCTCTAGGAAAAGCCCAGGGAGGTGTGTGACCCTGGGTCCTCCTCATTGTCACACAAATGCACACAAATGGGTGGTCCATTCTGTCCAGGGTTCCAGTGGCTTCTTTTCCCAGTAAACAGATCACAGCAGGTGTATTTTTCTGGACCATGAGTCTCCCACAGATTTCAGGGTGGTTATTGTTCTTTGATGCATTCAAAATACCTCACTAATGATCGCACTTTGTGTTGTGGATGTTCTTATAAGGTTACACAGCCTTGGGAAGGTGACAGCCTCCAAGGTCCTGATGCTTCAGAGCTGAAACTACCCCTGTGCTCTCCCAGGTCCCCTTCATTCCTTGAACATCTCCTTCCTTTCTGAGGCTTTGAGCTTCATCTTGCTCTCACCCTGACTAAGGGGGACAGCCATCTCAAGAACCATTGGTTTCTTTAAGTGGAAAAAAATATCTACAATGAAGACCTGGGAGCTGTTGCTCATTGACAGTGTGTCTTTTTGCCTCGAACTTCCAAGCTTACAACGCTTGGAGATAAAAGTGAACGTATCAAGTGTGCACATATGTGTATCTATGCATTTACAGGCATTTTCTAATTCCTTACGTCATAATTCAACAACACAGGGTTTTTCTAGATTTTTCTCATTTAATGTTTTAATTCCTTTAATAGTAAGAAAACTAGTTCCTATTATTTTGAGTGTCTTTATTTATTTGCCCAGACTACCCAAATGGTAGTTTCAGTACTGATTATCATACCATTGTAAATGGCAAAATATGCATTGCAGTGTTTCTCCTTGGCATTAAGCTATGCAAACTTTAAGTATACGACTTAATAAATTTTGACAAATATCGGTACCATAGAAAACCACACCTCTGACATATTTATCCCCCCTGAAAAATTCCACTCTGGACCCCTCCCCAATACATCATGCATCTGTCCCAGAAGCAATCACAACCAAACTTTTTCCCACAAGTTAAATTAGTTCCATGTCTTCCAGAATGTCACATAAACAGAATCACACAGTATATGATGGTCTATTCCTGGATTCTTTTATTTAACATAACATCTGTAAAATTCTCCAAGTTCTTAAATATGATTGCTGTAAAGAGCAACTACTTGGTCTGCTTTATAGAAATTACTATTTTTACAAATATGGAAACATTTTTCCTTAAGGAGATAGAAATTCTGTATTTTCTTCCCCCCCCAAAAAAAATTCAACTGACTGCTTTACATCTCCACCAGCAATTATGAATGTTCTGGACACACTGTCACCTGTCTGATATTTGACACTGTCTTGTCGCCTTCAGACTTCCACATGGGTGGACACTGTAACCTGTAGTTCCCTTCTGCAAGCTGATGTTGAACATACTTTCCCGTGTTTATTGGCCACGTGTCTGGACAAAATTTACTCGTTTATAAAATTTGATTGTTCATCTTTTTACTTCTGTACTTTGTGGGACCTTCTAACTTATTCCTTCTACAAGCACCTTAAGAAAAAATAAGTTTTGAAAATATTTACCCCTCTTTGTGGCTAGCTTATAAATTATTCTCAATAATTATTCCTTTAGTGATTTGAAGATTTTTTTGTTTTTGTTTTTGTTTTTGTTTTTCAAGACGGGGTTTCTCTGTGTAGTTTTGGAGCCTTTCCTGGAACTCACTTTGTAGACCAGGCTGATCTCAAACTCACAGAGATCCGCCTGCCTCTACCTCCTGAGTGCTGGGATTAAAGGCGTGCGCCACCACCACCCGGCCTCATTTCACGTTTTTAATGATCAATGCTGTGTATATCTTTTTAGAGAAGCATTTGGTCATTCCAAGATTGAGATGCTCTCCTTGTTGGGAATAAGGATTTCTGTTGGAGAGGGAGGGGATGAGAGTAGTAAGAGTGGAGGGGTGGAAAATTAACAAAATCCATTGTATACATGTATGAAATTATCAAATAAAAACATAAATAGGAACGATACTAGAATAGTTTATTTTGCTAGCGCCTCTCTTTTCTTCTGGAAATGTGAATTCGCATGCTGAGCTTCATTCAATCTCAGTTAACGTTTATGTATGATGTAAGGTAGGAATCGATGCTCATTGTTTTCTGTGTGTTTATTTGGTGTCCCAGCACCATCTGTTGAACAGGCTTTCTCTATACCACTAAATTTCTCTGGCACTTTAGTATTAAAAAACTAATTAATCCTTAAACTATGTAGATATTTCTAAACTTTCTATTCTGTTATTATTTTTGTTTTCTATTTATTCTTGCACCAACACTACCCTTGTTCACTGTAACTTTATAGTCCTTATTGTGATCAGACTACATCCTTTATTTTTGCTCCTGGTTTTTCTGATTGGTTTAGTTTGTTTTTCAATCTTTCACAAAGATTTAAGATATGGCTTGAGGCTGAGGCTCACTCAGTGGCAGAGTGCTGCTAACCTGACATGCTCACAGCCCCGAGTTTGATCCCTAGAACCATAAAGGAAAAGAGCAAGAACCCCTCATCAGCTTGTTTTGTCTTAAAAAGCTCTGCTTGGGCTATTGGATTTCACCCGGGCTATAGCTAAACTGGAAGAAAACTGGCATCTTAGCGGTATTACTTCTAATAAATCAACCTAATTTAATTTGGTCTTCTTTAACATCTCTTAATAATGTTTTGATTGTTTTATGTATAAATTTCATATATATATTATATAGTTATATAGTCATTTCTCCCTAAGTAGTTCATAATTGTGGTATTAATTCAATTTCCAATTGTTGGTTACTAATACATGGAAAATTGTTGCATATATTGAAACCACACTATACAAAATTATCCTCTCCCTTTATGAATAGCAGTGGCTGGTTTTATTTCTTAGATTTGCTCTGTAGAGTGCTGTAGATATCGCTCTGTATAAATAAACACTGATTGGCCAATAGCCAGACAGGAAGTATAGGCGGGACTAACAGAGAGGAGAATTGAGGAAACAGGAAGGGAGGGAGAGATTGCCTGGAGCTGCAGCCAGGACAAGGAAGATGTAAGGTACCAATAAGCCATGAGCCACGTGGCAAAGTATAGATTAATAGAAATGGGCCAAATATAAGAGTAAGAGCTAGACGATGATAGGCCTAAGCTAATGTCCAAGCAGTTTAAATAATGTAAGAGTCTGTGTGTTTATTTTATAAGTGGGCTCCGGGACTGGCGGGACTTGGCGGGAGCTGGAGAGAAATTCTCCAGCCACAATAGACAATAAGAGAATTTAATGTTCAATTTTTATAAATGTATTTATCTTTCTTGCCTCTTTTCACTAGGTCAGAGTTCCAGGATAGTCATGTATAGTACTAACAAGAGTGACCATATCTCTACTATTCCTAATCTCGAGAAAGGCTTTCAGTATATCATCTTAAAGAATGCCATAGGTTGAAGGTTTTACATAGGCATCCTTTACCAGAATCTCCTATACACCTGGTTGGCAGAAAACAGACCTTGTATTCTAGTTAGTGAAGAGATTTCCTGTAATTTGGGATTGGGGTTCAAGAAATAATTGTCAGCAAAGTGTCCACTGCACAAGTGTGAGGATCTGAGTTTAATCCCAAGCACCCCCACTAGAGAGAGAGAGAGAGAGAGAGAGAGAGAGAGAGAGAGAGAGAGAAACAAATGCAGAGTGGTACATACTCTGACACGTACGTGTTGTCTTAGGGTCTTTTAGATAAATGTCCAAGAGTGCTAGGTTATACAGTAGTGCTATTTTCTGTTTTGTGTGGAATCTGCATATTGATTTCCACAGTGTTTGCCTGAGTAAGTGTACATTACTACCAGCAGTGAATAGGATTTCTCTTTCTCTGCTTCCTTGACAGACAGCATTTGCTGTCATTTGTTTCCTTTGGTACAGCCATTCGGAGTAGGATGTAGTGGATCCTCAAAGTAGTTTTAATTTGCATTTATTTGACAGCTAAGGCTTTTGAACACTTTGTCAAGTAGTAGTTGGCCATTTGTACTTTCTATTAAGAACTGTCTATTCAGTTCATTGGTTCGTTTATTGATTGGATGATTTGATTTGTATTGGTTTTAATTGTCCCAATGTCTTTTTTTTATAGTTTGTGAATTTTATACATGAATGTACTGTATTTATATCAAAGCCACTCCCCCATTCCTACCTCTCCAATTCTTCCCAAATCTCCTCACCACTCTTTTTCTCTCCCAATTTCACGTGCTCTTTTCATACCCCTACTTAGTTCTATAGTGTGCATGGGTGTAGGGCTTTCTATTCAACCATGTGTTTGCTCTCAGCAACTGCATCCCTGAAGTAAACCGATTCCCTCCAGAAGCCATTGGCTGTGGATAGCTCCTTATGTAGGAACGGTAACTCATGACACCCCTGCCCAATCCATGGTAGGATTTTGGCTGGCTTGATCTTATGCAAATATTGTGCATGCATTTATGCCACAGGCCCTTTGAGTTCATGTGTGCAAAGGTCCCGGCATGTCCAAAAACATTGCTTTCACTGCAATGACTTACTTAGTTCTTACTTTTTACAGTTCTTTATGTAGTCTAGATATCAATCCTCTGTTTGCAATACAGTTGGTAAAGATCTTTTTCCCATCTGTAGGCCATCGCTTTACTCTGATAATGTTTTCTCTGGTGTAAAGAAGCTTTTAAACTTTACATAATCTTATTTAGGAGTTATTTTCTATGGTGTTGGAGTCCGCTTCTGAAATTCCTTCCCTATACCTTGAAGGGGTTTTTTGTTTTGTTTTGTTTTGTTTTGTTTTGTTTTGTTTCCTTTTTGCTCTAAAAATTTCAAACTTTCAGGCTTACATTAATGTCTTGGACTCATTTGAATTTACTTGTATGCAGAGTGAGACTTGAGATTTATTTCATTACCCTATAGGTATAAAGAGAATTTTCTCAGTACCTTTTACAAAAAAGGTTACTTTTCTCCACATATGTCCTTGACACCTTTGTTTAACAAAGGGGGTTATGTGTAAACTGGGTACTTTATTCTATTCCCTTGATCTGCATGCCAGTTTTTGTACTAGACCATGCTGTTTTTGTTATTATAGGTCTGCAGTATAATTTGAAATCAGGTATTGGTTATGGTTCAAACATTTCTCTTTCCAGTGAAGATTCCTTTGGCTATTCTGGGTCTTCGGTGTTTCTTTGTGAATTTTAGGGTTTTTTTTATTTTCTAGTTCTGTGAAGAATATTATTGGGTTTTATACGTAGCTTGCAGTGAATCTGCTAATTGTTTTCACCTATATGGTCATTTTCACAATAGTAATTCTCCCTATCCATGATCATGGAAAGTTTTTAGTGTCTTCTTGAATTTCTTTGCTCAGTGCCTTAAAGGTTTCATTATAGAGGCTGTTCACTTCTGTGGTTATGTCTACTCCTCAGTAACTTTTGAAGCTATCACGAATAAGATTCTTTTCCCTCACTTATTTTTATTTTTGGAAGTTTGTTATTGGTATATAAAATGTATTGCTGATTTTTCATATCGTGTTGCTTTGCTGAATGTGCTTATCAGGCCTGAGAGCCTTCTGGTGGGTGTTTGGGATCTGTTAAACATAGGCTCATGTCCCTTGCATACACAGATGAACTTCTTCCTTTCCCATCCATGTCCCTTTTATTTTACCCTCTTACTGTTCTAATTAGGAGTATGAGTACTATGTTGGACAAGTATGGAGAGAGTAGACCCCCTTGCGTCATTCCAGTGCTCAGAAGGAATGCTCTGGTGGTTTGAATAGGAATAGCCCCATGTAACTGGATGCTAGGTCATTAGGGAGTGGCATTACTTGAGAGGGATTAGGAGGTGTTGCCTTGTTGGAGTAGGTGTGGCCTTACAGGAGGAAGTGTGTCACTGGGGGTAGGTGCTGGAGTTTCAACAGCCCAATCCACTTCTAGCCCTGCTGTCTATGGATCCACATGTAGAACTCTCAGCTACTTCTCCAGCATTGTGTCTGCCTGCATGTTGCCATGCTCCTAGCCATGATGAGAATGGACTAAACTTCTGAACTGTAAGCAAGCCCCAGTTAAATGCTTTTTTTTTTTTAATATAAGAATTGCCAAGCCTGGCAGTGGTGGTGCATGCCCTTTAATCCGAGCACTTGGGAGGCAGAGCCAGGCGGATCTCTGTGTGTTCAAGGCCAGCCTGGGCTACAGAGTGAGTTCCAGGAAAGGCGCAAAGCTACACAGAGAAATCCTGTCTCAAAAAAAAAAAAAAAAAAAAAAAAAAAAAAAAAAAAAAAAAAAAAGAATTGCCATTGTCATGGTGTCTCTTCACAGCAACAGAACACTAAGACAATTGTTCTCAGTTTTTCCCCATTGACCACCATGTTGGCTATGAATTGTCGTAACAGTCTTTTTCATGTTGAGGTATGTTCCTTCTATCCCTAGTTCTTTTAAGGCTTTTACTATGAAGGAGTGGTGAGCTTGTTGATGGCCTCTTCTGTGAGTCTTGAGGTGCTCACACAATTTCTGTCCTTCCATCAACTTGTATTTTGAATTACAAGTATTGATTTTGTATTTTTAGCCAAATTTTATTCATCTCTGTGATGAAATCAACTTGGTTATGGTGTATAATCCTTTTGATATGGCCATGAATTTAGCTAGTAGAAGTTTTAGGGAGAATTTTTCTATCTCTGTTTGACAGAGAAATTAGCCTTTAGTTTTCTTTATTGTTTCCTTTTCCAATTTTAGAATCCAGGGAAGGTTAACTTTATAAAATGAGTTTGACTGCATTCTTTCCTGGTTTTTATATTACAGTTTGTGGATAGTATTATCTAGCAATGAATCTATCTGTCCCTGGAATTTTCTGTTAGGGGACTTTTTATTATTGCTTCAATCATATTGATAAGCTGCTCATTGCTTTTATTGGGGGTAGATCTTATTAAATTGATTTTAATTGGCAAACCTTATTCATTTTCTTAGTCATAAGTGTCTAAGAATTTATCCTTTTCTTCTAGATTTTTCAGTTTTATTATGATATGTTTTGAAAGTACTACCTAATAATTCTTTATATTTCATAAGAATCTCTAGTAATTTCTTCTTTTCTATCTCTTCCTTTGGGTTAGTTTGGCTGAAAATTTGTCCTCATTTTTTGCGAAAATACCATCCCTTTGTTTGAATTTCTGTGGCATTATTTTAGTTTGCATTTCATTACTTTTGATGTGATATTTATTATTTCTTATCATATGTTGCTCTTGGGTTTATACTGTTCTCATTTATCTAAGACTTTGTAGTACACTGAGGTTGTTTATCTGGGATCTTTAAGAGGACTGACTCAGCTGTATGACCATGTTCTGGCAAGCCATTCTTCATTTTCATTTGGCTCTAGGAACTTTAAAAATTCCTCCTTGATTTCATCAATGACTAACTAGTAATTCAAGAATGTATTGTTTAGTCTCAGTAGATTTGTATAGTTTCTGGATATTTTCCTGATGTTGGTTTCAAATTTTATTGCAGTATATACTGATCGGACACAATAAAATATTTTGATTCTCTTCTAATTGGTAAGGCTTAGTACATTGCCTAGAATATGGCGTCTTTTGGAGAAAAATCTATTGGATCATGTGAAGAATTTCTATTCTGGGTTTATTGAATTGGATGGTTTATACACACACATACACATATATATGTTATGTTCAGTTGATTTATGAGTAATTTTATCTGTGGGGTTTTTATTGCTGTTGTTCACTTTTAATTTTCATGACCTATCTTAAGATGAGAATTGAGTATTGAAATCACCAACTCTTACTGTATTAGAATCTAATTGAACTTTTCTGTCTATCAGTGTTTATTTAATATATTAGGAATCCAAATATTTTATGTATATATTTTTTCAGTTGTTATGTCCTTTCAATTAAGTGTTATCTTCAATAAAAAAATATTGCCTTCTTTAGCTCTTGTGATTAATTTTGGTTTAAAGTCTTTTTTATCAGATAGAGAATAGCTATGCAAGATGTTGGTTTGGTTCCATTCACTTGCTAGATTAACATTTTGTTTTCTATTCTTTTTGACTCTCAGTCTATTGATGATTTACCAGTGCATTGTGATTTTCTAAGATGAGCATACAGAATAGTAAGCTATCCTCCAGCACTGCTTCAGCTCCTTCTGTCTCTCAAATTTTTTTAAAGATTTATTTATTTATTATGTATACAGTATTCTGCCTGCATGTACACCTGCATGTCAGAAGAGAGCACCAGATCTCATTACAGGTGGTTGTGAGCCACCATGTGGTTGCTAGAAATTGAACTCAGGACCTCTGGAAGAGCAGCTGGCACTCTTAACCACTGAGCCATCTCTCCAGCCCCCTGTCTCTCAAATTTTGACATGTCATGTTTTCTTATTTATATTTGTGTATTTATCTGTATATTTATTTTTGGCCTTCTGAGACAGGGTTTTATTCTATAGCCAAAGCTGGTCCTGAACCCACATTTTATTGTTAATCATCATATTTTTAATTCATGTCAAATACTTCATAATTTTTTCTGTGACTTCTTCTTTTACTTATATGGTCTTTGGATGTTTGCTGTTTAAAGCCCAAATTATTGGGGCCTTCGAGATATCCTATTACTGATTTCTAATACATCTTCTGTTATCAAACTTATCCCATAAGATTTCAGTCCATTGGAAATTTTATGACATACTCTATGGACAGTGCAGCCCTTATTTGGGTGAATTTTTCCTACACATATGAAATGAATACACATTATGCAGGTATTCTGCACAGAAATGCAAAAATACCAAGAAGTCCAATTGTCTGACGATGCTAGTCAGATCTTCTCCACTTACATGATTGCCATCTTGTCACTTCCTCATTTATTGAGAAAAGGTGTGAAAATGCATCACTTGTGTCTTCTGCTGCATAGTTGGAGCATAATCACCTAACAGCCTATGACAGCCTATCTGGTCCACCACCTTCACAAAGGCCAAGCTTCCCACAGACTGCTTCCAGTCAATTCCTGAGCTCATTGAAGTACTAAGGCAGGCCCTTTCTGATAAGACAGCATTCTACAAAAGGCAGCTTTAGCTTAACAGCCCCCATCTGTCTAGCAGATCTTTGTGTAGGTGTTCTGTGCAACCTCATTCCTTTGCCTCTGTTTCTGTGGACTTAAATTATTTTTCTTGCATCCCTCCTTCCTTCTTTGATCTCAATAAATTTTGTACACACACACACACACACACACACACACACACACACACACACACACAGCCCCACATTGACTCTGCTTTCCCAGCCGATGAATTCAAACTCATCTCCAGCAAGTGTCCAAATTGTTCCCATGGACGATGACTTGCTCTTTACTTTTTGCTGTCAGCTCAGCTCCTTGATTCCTGATGTGCTCTTGTTGGACATAGAAATCTATCAGTCTGCAGTTAGTAGTAACAGAGTTTATGCCTACCATCTATGTATCATTTGTGCTATTCTTTGTTTTTCCTATAAATATGAGCTGTCATGTTCTGTCGTTTCCTTCAAACTCAAGAAATTTCTTCGTATTTTGTAAAACGGATCTACTACTGATGAATTGTGAATTGTTATGTGAGTTTTTTTCTATTTTACTTTGTTCTGTGAATATTTCCACTAGAAATATAATTGTATATTCAATCTTCCTTTTAATTATTTCTCTTAGATTGTTAAAAATTATTCTTTATTGTCTAAGTTTCATTGTTTTGGAAGCATGTGAATGCCAGCTACCATTCAAATCTATTTCTATATGTAATACTTAATTTTTCCAGTTTCTTGAAGTATTTTCTCTTTATGTTTGCTTCTATCATTTTTAAACTATGTAACACTTTAATTTTTACATAGGTTACTGCTTGCTGAACACTTTGAAACTATAAGATTATGTGTTCTTCAAGTCTGAAATTTTTTTAAGATGAAATCTGATAGCACATGATCCTGGCTGGTTAGAAAGTTGCTAAGTAGACCAGGCTAGTCTACCAGGACTCCCATCCACTTGATTCCTCTGTAAAATGCCACGTATAATGTTCTCAGTGATTACAGTTGTCTTATGTTCAGGAAGGGAACAAAGAGAATCTCAATTACCCATGCTTTCATTCCTGTGACCTTCCAAATCAATGTCAAGACTCTAAATGTTGCTATGACAAATATCTGCATCTTTATTTAGGTTACTATTTATTAAATTAAATATTTATTTCTTTACATCTGAATGACTTCCTAACTTATGCACTACATCATGGGGTTGTTCTATGTACAATGTGTGATACTTACCTAAGAATCTAATTCAGATGATTTATATGAACACATATAGTTCAAGGAAAATGAAAGTGTCATAAAGGAAAAAATCTTAAAATCTAAGATAGAAACCAAATATACAGGACCTTACCTATAATCCCAGCACTTGGGAGTCTGAGTCAGGAGGATTGAAAGTTTGAAGACAGCCTGGGCTGTACAGTAAATTTAGGCCAACCTGGACTGCTGTGTCCTTGCCTGGCTTGGGTCCAGGAACGCTGGCCAGGGGTGATGGGAGAATGAAGAAATGACAGACACATGGACACAGAAAAGCTGGGGTCAGGTGTTCTGGCCTCTTAGATGGAGAAGACACAGCACCCTAGATAAATGGTTGTTTATAAACAGCTCAGTGTCTTTATCATACACAGTTGAACTGGAAGGACAGGTTATTGCAAACAGATAAACAAAGATGCAGTGCTATCTAATGCAGCTGAACAGGGAAGCAGCTTTAGCTGATCTCCTAGGAGCATCTTTGGAGGGGAGAAGTCTGTAGGCCACGAACATCCATTGTGAAAAAAGGCTATGGTGGACATTTCCTGCACGCTGTCAACATTCACACTCAGGCCCGAGGAAGCCTTTGACATCCCTCTGAGTCACATCCATGGAAAGCTTTGCCACTCCCAGGGGTTTGAGGCCTTAGGGTCCTTGACATAGCCATGTCCATGTAAAACAATACACATCCATTCAGGACTTTACTACATAGTGAGATCTTGTCTCAAAAATATTAAACAAATAAAATCAAATAGCACAATAAGATAAATAAGAGAGATTTGCTAAAGTTAAGCTAGAAACACATTTCTAATATATATTAATATTTAGATATATTTTATTTTATATATGTGCAAATATATATATATACACACACACACGTGTGTGTGTGTGTGTGTGTGTGTGTGTGTGTGTGTGTGTGTGTGTGGTGTTTGCTATAGATGGGTTTCAAATTTGAATTGAGTGCCCCAGCAGATAAAGTAAATCAACTGCAAGTTAAAAATCAAAATGAAACTTTTTCTTTACTGTCAGAAAACAATATAAGAATGGGAGCTAGAATGTTGAAATATTAGGTTGCCAAAGTATAATGTAAGTGTCTGAGTTGCTGCCCACTGGTTCATGTACACAGACTTTAACCAGCACCAAGATTTCACATGACACCTTTGTCCCACATCTAGTTGAAAGACCTCACTAAGATTAAAGCAAGTTTTGTTTTGCTTTGTTTTAATTCTTCTCTAATACAATACATCCTGACCCCAGTTTCCCTTCCCTCCACACCTCCCAGTCCCCAGACCCCCGACCTCAGATCTCCCCCAGATCCACTCCTCTTCCCTTTCCTCTTCAGAAAGAAAGCAGGCTTCCCAGGGGTATCAACTAAACATGGCATAACAAGGTACAATAAGACTCACTCTTCTGTTAGAATCTGAAAACTGGAAACAAACAAAAAACTCTTAAGAGACCTCTATCATAATAATGCCCAACAATGTTTGTTCCTTAAACATTTCTCTTGGCTTCTGGATGAAAGTTCAACCCAGGCAATCTGAGAAAAACCCCAACATAATCGATTCTTTTTATTTCAAAATTGATTTATAACCATCAATACCTTTGCAGCAACCAAGAAAATCAACAGTTCCATAAGGACAGAGAGCTATGCACTCCTACTGGACATCCAAGCATTAGGAGATCTTCCAGAAACCAGGCAGTGAGCCTCTCAACCCAAGCAACAGCATTTTCCCTTTTGGTATTTTCCTTCCTTTTGTGAGAAGTGTACCAGCAAATAGGAGTGAAAAGTCCAGAAATAGAAAATCTGCATCAAGAAAAACAGTAACCTCTTTTCTTAAAAGTTCCAAACTCAGAAACAAAGGAGTGCCTGGATTTTCTGATATCTCCCTGAAATGTCTTTTGAAATTTGCAGGGTTTTTTGGGGGGAGTACATATTTTTTAATTTATTCCTTCACAATTTTATTACACACATAGATATACATAGAATATAATCTGATCACATTCTCCCACGTCCTCCTTCATCCCCTTCACCTCCTATGGAACCTCCTCTTCTTTCCAATGGGTTTCATGACTCTACATATCATTTTTTCTTTGCAGTCTATTGCGTTTAATTAAGGTTGTCTCCATGAGTGTAGGTAGGTTGGGCTCTATTTACCTGAACATGAGCATCACCAGTGACTAAACCCTGTAAACTATGCCCCTGCCTAGAACTCCTCAGGTGGGAGTGGGCCTTATGAATCCCTCTTCCCTCTGTGATGGAATGTGGACAGGCCCCATCTTACCCGGGCAGCTATTTCTTCTACGTATTTATGAGTGCAACAGACAGGACACAGCCTACGGACAGATTTTCATAGCATCCCTACCCATCCCCAAGCTCTTACATTCTCCACCCCCCCCATCTCTTCCATGCTGGTCCATACACTTTGGGGCTGGGTTTAAGACACAAATGCTCCGTTTAGGGCTGAGCACTCAACAGTCCTATGGTTTCAACACTTACACGAATCTCTGCACTAACTATTGCCCACCTCAACCAGAAGCTTCTCTGACAAAGGCTAAGCATCGAGTTAATCTGTAGACACAAACCTATTTCCAAGGTAATAGTTTGACATCATGTTCATATAGCAATACAGCAGTAAGTTCTCCCCTCAGACCTATGACCTCCCCAGCATAGGCTTTTCTTGTAATCAGGAAGCTGTCAATGCAAGATACCTAGTAATTGGTTGTAGGTATTCACCAATTCAAGGTAAACACGAGCAGAAAACATTGTTTATCAATCACATCTTCTGAAGAGGAAAAGAAAGACAGACGGTCAATGGGGGAGGTGGAGTCACTAGCTAGTATGTTGGTCCTGAGGTGATAGTGGCTGCTGTTTTCCTTTAAGTGAGGGAAAGTGAAAGATCAAAGTTGAGGTTTGAAAAGAACACCCTAACTATTATGCAGAGTCTAGGACACATGGCCAAGGTACTAGCTTCCAGACGTCTTGAAAATTGAACCACCCTAACAAGAAACAAAGACCTAGTACAGCTTCAAGAACTGGGTTTCACTTCAACTTTCGACACTATGTTGTTGTTGTTGTTTTAATTAAATGCAGACATGGTCATTCTTTGAACTTTGAGATGTATTTGAGTAAACAAATGAAAAAAACCCAATTTACTCTCCTTTAAGATTGCTTCCATATTTAACAGTAAACTCGGTGGATAGAACAAAAATGCACACAAGTCTTAAAGAGTAATTTGGAAACTGCTTCCTCTCACTGCTCCTAATTTGTAAGGTCAGGACTGGAAGGGCAGAGCCCATTTGGTTCTCCTGAAGCCTTGCTGTGAGAACAAGACATGGCCATGTTGAGTTATCACAGCCTCCTGCGGAGGGGTAGGCAGTCTTGAACTCTAGTGTCAGCTGCTCCACAGGCACATTACTCCATTTTATGAATGAGTGAACTTCCTAAAAAGCATTCTAATCTGTTAATTATTTGTAAACCAGTTGTATCCACTCTGTTCCCAATTACAGCTTTGCAGCAATTCTGCAGTCACCAAACTTCTGCAGTTCACCCTGCAGTCATAATTTTTTTTCACCTTCAAAGAATGCAAGGAGTGTCTCAGCCTACATTTTAAATATGAAGAAGCAAATGTGTGAAGTGAGGAAATAAAAATATACTGGGGATTTTTTTTTTAGAACATACATACTTTGAAAGCATGTATATTTTAGCAAGCAGCATGTAACCTTCATGGGAATACAGCCCAAGCTTGTTTTATTCATCAATACAGTCCCATACTGGTAGCAGATTCTGGCGTTATAGACACTAAGGAAGCAAATAAATAAATGCTGATTTTTAAGAGATGCATTCTTCTGTGGGGAACTACTTCTACACTCGTGTAAATAAAACTTTTTTTGAAAAAGTGGGAAATTAATCTGTTTTTGGCAACGGCCAAGGGTGAATGCAAAATTCTCCCCAGCTTCTCCTGACTTTCCATCAGAGACAGAGTGCCTATCGGGCAGCTGTCAGACCCAAGACGGAATCAGTCCTGGCCTCTTCAGCAACTTGTGCTATGCCTTCTACCTCAACCTGAATTTGAGGATGGCTCTTACATTTTTTTGTTTTGTTTTGTTTTGTTTTTCTTTTTTTTTGGTTTTTCGAGACAGGGTTTCTCTGTGTAGCTTTGTGCCTTTCCTGGAACTCACTTGGTAGCCCAGGCTAGCCTCGAACTCACAGAGATCCGCCTGACTCTGCCTCCCGAGTGCTGGGATTAAAGGCGTGTGCCACCAACGCCCGGCTACTTTTTTTTTTAACATAAATATGGAATTGAAAGACAGGAAATGGAGTGATCTCATCAAAGGGCATTATCACCTGCTTTGCGTAAATATGGCCATGGAACTTTAGAGCATATTGGAAATCTTTGACAGTAAAAGAAACATCAACAGTTTTAGGTGTGTAAAATGCACCTACAAGTATAAAAAGCATGTACCAGTTTGGTATGTGACAAAAAGATCTTATTAGGAACCCATCAGCCTCTCTACATGGAGTGGAACTTCCCCCCAACTCCCTATAAACCTGATGCAAGCTCTAAATCTCACCAGTCTGCCATGCTCCCTGTAGCAGCCTGTATTTCACCTTCCAAAAGGCATTCCCCAACCCCCACCTAGAAAGAGGTGTGAGGGCCTCAGGTAAAAAGCCTTGCTTTCACTGAGCTTGAGGGCGCTGTACACTGCCAGGTGACTGCTCACCCTTCTCCCTGGTGCTAGTACCAGCACACAAGCAGTTAACCATCTTTGCAGTGTCCTGGTAATATATTCTTGCTCAACACTCCTGGCTCTCCAGAATCAGATTTCTGCAAATGTCTCTACATGGAGACATTCACTCCCCGGATCCACAGAAAGGGCTGTATCCAGGGCCAAAGACAGTAAAAATTGAACGAGCTGTAGGGGGGAGCAGGAATTTTTTTATTTTCTCAAAGAATGCCTTCTGCTTAACAATTTGAGACTCGGGCAACCAAGAGTCTTTAAAATGCAAACAAAGGGTGACAATTGGTTCCCTTAATACATATCACAGCTGGCAGAGCCCCTAAACAAATTATTAGAGAGCGCACAGACAAGGGAGATTTAGTTGTGATTACCAAACTGTTGGAAGATGTATGCACTCGACTATAATCATATGTACTCAGGACGTCTCTAATTGCTTCCAAGGACTGGCATATAATGAGTTAAGTCAAATGGCCTCAGCAATTAAGGTTATAAGTAAACCATTCCTAAGATACTTGACTGAAAGCATGTGCTTCTCTTTGTGCTGAGTGGGAAAAGCACAAGGAGCCTGGGAAGAGGGAATGGGTTTTGGAGAGCACATTAAGCCAAAATAGCACACTGGTTCTGACCATCCTGGGCACTGTGTCTCAATAATTAGGAGGAGGAATACCCTTCTGTGGGTTGGAAACGCCAGTCAGAAGGAGACTTAAGTTAAGCTAGCATACATCAAAAATAATTGACAATGGTTAGGCTTCATTGTGGAGAAGCCTCGCACTGGCATTGCAGCCACCAGCCCACCACCCACCTAAGAATTATTATTTGAAAAGGATGTCAGAGGATTATAGAAGATCCTTGTGTCTGCTCCAATTAGGATCAACACTGCGGCTGCTTCCTGGGAGCGTTCCGTATGTAACGATGAAAACATATTGACCCCTGCTGGAAATGTGCAGAACTGCAGCGTTTCCCCCCCTTGTCCAACCTAAGAGTGAAAGGCGTCCTCATTTACACGTCTATGCTTACAGGGGCTGTTTGTAAAGTTTCTAGGTCACAATGCCAATATCAAAGTAACTTATTAATTACAAACATTTCCTCACAATGGTTCATGAATGCAAGACAATTAAAGCTTCCCATTTTATACAGCATCATGTTTTTGTTTTCGTGGTTTTTTTCTAATGGAGTTTCAGTCACTACCTTGGTTCAAATATTGGGCAGCCACCATTCAAAATCAAGATCTTGTTTAAACCTGCTCTCTTATTTTACAGACCCCTTTGTACATTGGTCCCCAAATGATCTTTTTTTTTTTTCAAAGAAATATGACGTTGTAGATATTTTAAAGCTTTAGTTATTTTGCTGGTACTTTAAATATCATCCTAGGACTTCAATCTTAGTGGCAATTTCCGGCAGCTTCTCTCCAAACGCACAGAGCTGCCAGACACAGCTACCCTAGAATGTTGAAGGCTTCCTTCTAAGAATTCCTAGAGAAATGTATGGGCAAGGGACTGTATCCTGTGTACGAGTCACCCAGTTTCCAGCCACGTGATTAAGGATGAAGAAGGGTTGACTTCCTGCTTCAGGGGCTGTATTAAACGTTACAGCTGCTA
>CABHPP010124887.1:22063-45990 GCA_902168425.1 Peromyscus attwateri | reverse complement strand
TTTTTTTTTTTTAAATGTCGGAAAGCTGTTTAGATGAAAATAAAATTAATAACACTAAGTGACTAGGAGGAAGTAATTAAGGATCAGTTAAGCTGATGATGTGTGTGTCAGGGTATTTCAGGCAGGCTAGAAAACCTTATAGGCTACTTACTTTATTTTGCTAGGCAAAGTACCAAAAGAACTGTGGGTAAATGGTAGATCCAAGTTCCCATAGTGATTTGGTGTCTGGGTCCTGGTCCAAGATTCTTGCCCTGCAGTTACGATGTTTCTCATCAGAGACCCACATCTGCCTCCATCTCTTAGTTCAGTGTCCATTGTTTTGAGCGGCTCCTTGGTGGAAGATGTGTGGAAGTTTGGATTGCCTGTTTGTCTGAGCTGCTGTAGATTGCTACACACTTGGCTCCTTGAAATAATAAATTTCTTCTCCCTCAGTTCAGGAGACCAAAGTCCCAAACCAAGATGTTAGCTTCACAAGCGTTAGGATAGACTCCTTCCTTGATTCCTTGGACATCTGATACCCTTCAGTGTATGACTGGAGAGAGAACTCTAGCCTCTGCACCTGAGTTTACCTGCCTCTCTTCCCTGTGTCTTTGTGCCTTAGGTCTCTCCCAAAAGGAGCAGACATAGATTGAATTTAGGATCCACTCCAAGTTCAGGATTATCTCATGTCAGGGTCCCTTAGTTCATTATACCTGCAAAGACCTGTTTTCCAAATAAAGTTAAAAAGGTAAGGGCAGTTAGTTAGGACTTGGACAAATATCTTTTTTTGGGTATCACCATGTATCTCATTACAGCATAGAAAAGCAAGGGGGGGGGGTAGGGGAGTGGGGTTGTATGTAGTTCAGTGGTTGAGCATGATGGGCCTAGCTCGCACAGTGTTTTGAGTTTGAGTTCCATCAGTGCAGAAACTAACAACCTTTCTTTTTGAGGGATGCACAGGTATTTGGAGACCAGTTTCTGAATAAATCTTAGAGCAGTATGGTCAATGTTTTATTATTGGGATGCACATCTAGCAAAAGTGACCCAGAGGAAGGCAACAAGCCTTGGTCCTTGGTGTGATCCAGGGTCTGGATATTGAGCCAGTTCTGGGAAAATGAAGACAACTGAAGAAAATAGTGGACATGGTGAGGTAAAGAGAGAGTTGGGAGTCAGCGTACTCCACCATGCCAAGACTCGCAGAAGGCGGTACCCAGGATGCTGCGCGGTTGGTGGCACTGGAATGTTGGGGCAAATGTCCATTGCCCGGATGCTTACAAGAAGGAGACATTAGAAGATGACTGACTCTCTGGTTTAATTTTTAGGCCCCGTGTGTGTGTGTCCAAAGGTTTTCAGTGAGTGGTCATGTTGTTGCAGAGAGGAAATTTAATTGGTTCGGATTGTGAGGATGACGTAGACAAGGCTAGTTTCCTATCTGGTGAGGAACTTGACATTCCTGTACCTGGAGGATGTGACCCCTTTCAACCGTGTGAGTGAGCAGCCCTCACTTCCAGAGCTGTTTTTATCAAAAGAAGTTGAGCAGAAATCTTTGGCTTGACCGTGCTTGTTCCCAGGTTCTCTTGTAGGACTTCGGTAAGGAATTAAACCTCGTTTATGAATATTCCCTATAAGTTGAACAAAAAATTACCTGTATTTAAGAGTTTTGCCGAAAACAAATTATTGACTACATTCCTATGTCCTCTGTGAAATGTTCAATGAATAGGTTGATTTAAAAGTTCTGAGAACTTTTTGAAAGTTTTACAGGTTTAGCTATGCTTTTCCACATTTGCTTCGCGGTGACTCTGGGGGAATAAATAAATTAGAAATCGTCACTGAAGTCTGGTTTTCTCTTAGATGGTTTGATAAATGAAAATAGTGTATGAGTTTGGGTTTTTATTGTATAAAATGTCATGCTTGTTTTCTGTCAATTATTATTTATTATTTAGACATCTCTGGTTTGGCCCAGTATAAGGTCGAAGAAGTAGAATTCTTGTATTCTGGAACTTAAACTTTGTTAGCGAGAAAGGACAGGATAGGGATGGGTGGCATTACGGTACAATTAAAGAATGCCTGTAATTACGCAGTAAGGCCTGCATTGCAGACTTTTCCCATGTTTTAGGGGACTTGAAACGGGGAGAATTGTGGGTAGTTACGGAACCACTGGGAAGTATTTTTTCTTTCCTAGAAGAAGTAAGGACCTGAATATGGCCTCAAAGAAGGGAGAGATTGGATTGGAGGACAGAGAACATGCTAGGCATAAGAAGATGGACTTGTTGCCAGCCCTGCTGAAAGGGAGGTCTTGTGTTGGGCCATTAGTGTAGAGCTAGCTTACAGACACTGGCTTTCACACACCCTGTATTTCGTGTTGGACCTCCTTGTTGGAGTAATTCGGAAAGAGAAGAGAAGGAGGAGGGAATCCCAGGCAGAAACTAGGGGCTGTTGGAACCAGAGGAGATTGTAAAGGAGACCACCCTCCTGGAGGAGCCACGGAGGCTGATGGGGCAAAGAGAAAACTGACCATGAGAGCCCAGAGAAGCTTCTATTTCAAGGTGGGAGAAGCTGTCTGAGGATGAGGTAGGTGCCCAGAGATGATGTATAGACAGACCAGGACTAGTCTCCGACAGCTGAAAGGTTGGAAGCCCCTCAAGAGGAGGGTCAATGCAACACAAGTGAAAGATGCCAGGCTGGGTGGCTTGAAGGGAGCAGGGGGTTGGGGAAGATAGAAAACAGCATATGAATGAGGCAGGAGTTTGGAATGAAGGAAAGCAGGCCGGTGCGGTGTTCTTAAAGGATTTGAGTTTCCCAGGGAATATGGGAGTACACTGAAAAGGATTGGAGACAGTAGCCAAGAGGAGAAACGGTGGTAGAAGGAGCTAAGAGATAGATGGAGCTATGCCTAAGTGGAGTGTGGCTTTTTTGGGCAGCAAGGACTTTCCCTCCCTGCCAGAGAGATAAGAGACACGGTGTAACCAGGCTTAAAGGAACAGGAGGACAGGCAGCTGTAGGTGGCAGGGACGGGCGTCTCCTCCTTCATTGCTGCCCTGCTCTCAGAGAACAGAGGTGAAGGGAGAGGGTTGAAGGAGGAAGGGAGGGGAGGGAAAAGGAGAGCCCTTTGAGAAAGTGAAGCTACGGGGAGTTGCAGAGGAGTCAGCAGGGTGGATGCCTGTCCAGTTCTGACCTCTGATGGGACTCACATTCAGAAGGAAGTGGGCAGCAGGCTTGCTTTCTCTAGTTGCATTCAGCCTGCAGCTCCAGCTCCGTGCGGGTTGCAGGTTGCTCGGTAGTCAGGCAAGTATAGTCACAGAGAAACGGAACGGTTTTTAGGGAACAACCCTCTCCCCTTTAATTGACCCGTGGTGATCCCAGATAGCCACCGGGTGAGGTCACCATCTTTGAATTCAAGATCTTGCCTCTAGCCTGGTTGATCTATAGTCAGCACTGCTAAGTTTTTCTTCCTACAGGTGTCTTCTTGCTGTCATGGTGCTGAATGCTGGTGGCTCTGATCCCCACGGTATGACACTTTGCTAGGGAGTCTGTGCCAGCGACAAGGCAGAGGGGTCAGCAGGAGGGAGTCCTGTCCATTTTTACTCTTTGGTTTCTGTCTAGCCAGAGTGCCTCTCCTTGTCCTTTGAGCAGAGCTTGTACTTAGCTTTCTGTAGAACTCGACTTTCACCTTTGCCTTGGAATCTGTGCTCTGGTAAATTCTGATCCTTCACAGTCTGCCTCAATTTCTGTGACTTCCTCACTCACTGACTATCCTCTTGGTTTGGTCTTAGGTCACTTCGTTTTTTGTCTTCGCTGCTGTTTTCTCCTTTTGCCTCCTGTTCCCGCTCTACTCCCAAGGCCTCATTCAGGCTCATCCCACCCTGGAGCACTGAGATGCATTCTGTCCCACACTTTCCACGATCCTGGATAGCCACGTACATAACCTTGAAGGAAAGGGTTTGGAGGAGGCCTCTCAGACACAGCAAGTATTCTTTGTTGGCAAGCATATTGTCAACACAGATTCAAGAGCGGATGGCGGAAAATCAACAAGACTGGAGGTTGAAAGAAGGATGTGAATTCAGGCTTTCACACTGTTACAGCCAATGAGGGCATTTATTTATTTTAGTCTGGTTCCGTACTGCATAGCTGTGGGACCCATAATTCAGAAATGGGTGTAAGTAGGTGCAGCTACAGTTACTCCTGACCTACTTGATCTTCTAGAGCTACCCAAATTCCTGCCATGAATACTTTACAGAAACAGTGCGGAATGAGGGACAGACGGGCATTTTGGTCCTTTGACTTGCCTATCTGAAGTTTTTCTTATGGATGTCAAGGTTTTGCATAACCCCGCCCCCAAATCCTGTTGCTTCTTGCCTGCTTGGACTCTGTCAGTCTCAGGAATACAGGGGAGCAGTTGGTAGATTTGGCAGCATGCCAGGTCCAGACACAAAGGAACCTGGGAAAGTTTGAAGATGTTTGTTTGGGTGCTGTCCCTGCTTCTGTCCCCAGGAGCCTGTAAAGATGGGTTTACAAAAATAAGAGGTAGAAGAAGCAACAAACACAAACTCTTGAAAGTTCCTCAGAAAGTGACGTAGGGTAGAGACCTCCTTTTTATTTATTTATTTGGTTTTCTCATTGGCCTCTACTCTCGTCAATCCTCCTGCCTCTGCCTCTTCCCCGCAGATATTGCTGAGCTTTGCCTTCAAGCATGACCGGCTTGCAGCACGGTGAATGGTGGGTTTAGTTTCTTTAATTCAGCTGTTTCTCGGGGTGGTGTTTTCTGCCTCGACTCTGGAAATCTTATGTCCAGAGACTACCACAAATGCATTATTCTATTAACATTTTTTCCTGTAAATAGAAAAAACTCAGCGAGTACTGTAAGTTTTAGTGGCATGTTAATTCAGTCTACAAGATTAAAAAGCTATAGATGCACAGTTGGTGCTGAAGATGTTGGTTGTTGCACAGCAACTCAGTTTGATGTTAATGCTCTTGGTAGGGTTGATCTTGCGTGCATGCTCAAATTTAGTGTAACGCAGAAGGCAGTTTGAAACGCAAGAAGGCCCTCTCAAGGTTTGGTTTTTTCCTTTTGACTAAATTTTCATCAATTTTGCTTGTCCGGTAGGGGACTCCCCTGCATACTGGGATGATCTCCACAGACTCTCTCTCCGTCATTCTTAGCACAGGGGTGCTGTGCTGCCTGCAGAGCGGACATTGGCTTTGCTTTTGCACTGTTTCTAGCAAAGCATTTCTTGTCCTCTGATTCTTCCTGTTTAGAGCCCGAGGCACTCAAGTACAAGGCCCGACCCCAGCCCGATGTAGACTCTGCTCTCCTTCAGCCCACAGCCTCTTCCTCCATTTTCTACTTGCCTGCATACTGCAAGCCCAAGTTTGAACCTGTGCTTTCCTACATACAGTGAGGACTGTCCAAAGACTAGAATCTGCTTTTAATGTTTACTTTTCTTCGTACTAAATATCTTAGTCTATAACTGTTTGATTTCACTTAACTACTAGCTGTTCATATTTGTGGTAGTTTCAGGTCTTATCTCTGGACTTGACTGTTGCATCTTTATTTTATTTGCCTCCTAGCTAGCTGTACAGTATCTATGGTGCCTGTCCTTGAGTCAGTCCAGCTCTTCAGGATGTGAGTTAACCCGTGCTCTCCCACATGCTCACATTCTGCTGACACAGCAGAGTACCGAGATGGTTCATGGGGCTTTAGCTGTCTTAGAGGGAATAAAAGTTCCTAAAGCAGTGTTTGAAGACAGGTTTAGGCAGGACTTTGCCGAAGGGGCCCAGTGATGGATTCGTTTGTTCCACTGACCACGGCTGTGTTGTTTTCTCTTTCTTGTCCATCTCCTGGGCACAAAGCCGATCTGCAGCTTCGAGTGTCTCCGACGTGCAGCACCTAATCGCGTCATTATTCGTGGAAGTCTCTCCAAGATTTTCACGCCAGGACACATCACCTACAGATGGTGGTGAAGTAAGGTGATGAAGGATGCTCCAGGCCTGTATCCCCGCCCTGGAGTAGAAGGGACCCATTGTCCCCACTTTCCTGAAGCCTGATGGGAGCGTGCTGTTGAAAATTTTATTTGCATCACCCAGGAGCATTAAATATTGCCATCCCTGGACCACAGACCTATGTTCTGATGCAGTTGTTCAGGGATGGGGCTCCAGACATTAGAGATTTTCAATTGATGCCAATGCCACCTGGGATTAAAAACACATTGTAAGGGATCCGGTAACCTTAAGGGTTAATTGTAGCTACCAGCTGTCCCCTCTGCTGCAACAAAGGGAGAGGAAAGAAGGAGCATAGAAACAAATTGAGGGCAGCTGCCTCCGGGAGGGGGGAGGGGAGGGGGAGGGGGAGACAAGGAGGGGCTGTTCTAAGTGCAGAAAAGAGGGATGAAGCTAGAACAACTCCTGGAACAGTTAAGAGAGCTGCAGGCGGGGGCCTTGTTCACAGGAGACTAGAAGAAGAGTTTGCAGAGCCAGGCACGGTATCTAACACTGCATTGCCTGTTAGGTTGGTTGGTGAGGGCAGGATGGCGTGAGAGATGTGCTGTGGAGATGAGTGAGTGAACCTAAAAGGGCCTGACAGCGGCCAACATTTGTCCCACTGGTGTGCGAGGGCCTGCTGTGTGTTTGATTTTGGATGGGCAACAAAACAGAGAGGGTCCCTGCTCAAGGTCCCTTTAATGGTTTCCCTGAGATTTAAAGCTAGAAATCGGTTCCTGCCATGACTCAAGGTCCAGTTTCCATGCATGAACCTTCTCAGAGAGCAGGGGCGGACAGTCAAGTCATTGGAATCTTCCAAGAGCGACCGCAGTGTGAACAGCTAGTTGCTAAATGAATTCTAGCAGTGTAGCTGAAGTTTTTTCTGGTCCTGCTCAGCCCCATGGACCCTGTAGCCACTTATAAAATAATCACTCAGAAACTTATATTAATTAAACTGCTTGGCCATTAGCTCAGGCCTACCACTGACTAGCTCTTACGTTTAAACTCAGCCCATTTCTGTTAATCTATATGTCACCACGTGTTCCGTGGCTTTAGCTGTCTGCTGTTACATGCTGCTTCCTGGACGGCAGGCTGGCGTCTACTCTCTCAGCCTTCCACTTCCCAGAATTCTCCTTGTCTGCTTATCCCGCCTATACTTCCTGCCTGGCTACTGGCCAATCAGTATTTTATTTATCAACCAATCAGAGCAACACCTTCACAGCATACAGAACATCCCACAGCACAAGCAGTTTAAAAACTAGGATCCCCACTGTGAAGAATACCACAAGAGAAGAAGAAATGGCAAGCACCAATTCTGGGCTTTGGACAGTCCTCACTGTGTGTGGGAAGGCACAGATTCAGATGGGCTTGCAGTGTTCTGCTTGCAGACATGTAGGGAGATGATTCTCGTGTTAGCAGGAGTGGGGAGATTCTGTACAGGGCTGAGGTCTGCTCTTACACTTGTATTTTCCTCAGGCTCTAAAAGAGTTTGGTTTACTATAATTTAATGTATGGAAGGGTCATTCTTGTTTGGCCAACTTCCCTTTCTAATAATAATAATTATATATATATATAAAATGTCTCCATTGATACCTGAGGTTTCCATGGAGGTTGTTGTTGGTTGTTTTGGCTCTTGAGTTTTTTTTTGCGGGCCCACCACCCAGCTCCCAAATAAATATACAAGGAGACGAATTCTTACTTATGAATGCCTAGCCTTAGCTTGGCTTGTTTCTTGCCAGCTTTTTTTTTTTTTTTTTTTTAAACGTATTATTCCATCTACCTTTTGCCTCTGGGCTTTTCCTTTTCTTCTGTAACCTTACTTTCATTTTTACTCTGGCTGGCTGTGTGGCTGGCTCCTGATGTCCTTTTCCTCTTCTCAGATTTCTCCTTCTGTTTATTCTCTCTGCCTGCCAGCCCTGTCTGTCCTCTCTCCTGCCTCGCTCTTGGCCGTTCAGCTCTTTATTAGGCCATCAGGTGTTTTACACAGGCACAGTAACACAGCTTCACAGTTACACAAATGCAGCACAAACAAAAGTAACACACCTTAAAACAATATTTTACAACAGGAGATGATTTGCTGTCTGATGTTTATTTCATCCCTTTCTGGCTGTTTCGGCTGGGCCTGAAGGAGGCTTTCCTGCAGGCCTCCTTGTGTTGTTGACGACCTCACAGTGGGCAGGTGTGCTGGGGACATGGCTGGAGTTCGCAGAGCACAGGATTCCTTTGCCAGGCTGTGAATCCACTCAGCTCTCGGGCATGTGCCAGTTGCTGTGAGCCCCTTAAAAGTTCACTTGACTGGCACTCTTGGTTCTTAATGTAAATAAAACACAAATCTTTCATCTGCTGTTCTTTGTATCCCTTCCCATATTTTGCCTTCTTAAATTTAAATCTGGTAATATTTCAACGTTTTTGTCGTATTTTTTTCCAGGGTGTTTGCCACAGGTATGGGGGCAGGGCATGACAGGTCTGTAGAATTATGGATTCTATACAAAGAAGGCTATCTGCTAAGAACTCTTATTGATCTCGTTTAGGCTCTTGCCCAGTGACAATGTCACCATAGCAAGGAAAAAAAAATTTTTTTTTGTATGTTTTTGAGACAGGGTTTCTCTCTGTAGCCTTGGCTGTCCTAGAACTCGCTTTGTAGACCAGGCTGGCCTCCTCTCACAGAGGAGAAAAATCTTTATAAGGCTTGTTAGCTCTGTATGTGAAAGTGCTGTCCTGCCCACCTGTTGAATTATGCTTGCAGACTGATGTTTTTCCAAGGGGGATAGGCATGCTGCCTTCTGGGGCTGGAGGGAATGGAGGGTCCCTGGGGGTATTTTCTCCCAGATCTCAACACCTCTCCTCTCCATGGACATGCATGGAATGTGATATACATACATACATACATACATACATACATACATACATACCTGTCTGTCTATCTGAACTCTGTCAGTGCACGATGTGAAGCCATTCTCATTTGGGATGTGTAGTTCCAGTGTGTGACTGGCCCCATCCAGACTGCTGTCCAGAGCTGCTCTGCTCCTTCAGTCAGGAGCACTTACTTGCCATAGAGACAGACAGTTAACAGGACCCCTGTGCTGGTCTGGCATTTCAGTCTGAATCCCCCTTGGATTTATTGAAAGAAACTCCGAGCAGCCTTTCCGTGGAATGGCAATGAAGGTTCTCTAACACCGGTGTGAATGTTTTCTTTCTTAAGGCCTGCTTGATTCGGAGTCTAATTAAATTGATCCCTTTCCCATCAAGATAAGACTTAAAGAGCCTTCTTGACTGTGCAGTTTTCCCCCGACTTCTTATGAAAAAGGTGAAAAGAGATCCCAGGGCAGTGTAGAAGATGTCCTTTCTGTTAGTCTTACCTGTTTTTTTTTTTTTTAATGATTTTTTTATTAAGTATTAAATAGAAAAATATAATGAAGAGTATATCAAATAGTGCCTCATCAAGCATGGGTGGACACACCCTTGGGATTAGTAAATAGAGCGTTCAGGCTCTCCCAGGTTACCCTGTTCTCTTTCCTCAGGTTCCCCGAGCTTTGGCTGCATCATGTTCTAGCTCCTCTTTGTGAGCTTGTCTTATGTTTGCATTCTCAAACCATGCACCCCTGTTCTTGCTCATTCCTTCGTGATGATGCTGTTTATATTCTTAAAAATAAAACCATTATGTTTATGAGCCAGTTCATTGTTAATGTCCATATATCCCATAATTTTTTTATGCTACTATATAAGATGATCTATGTCTCTCTCCATATATATACTTATTTTAAAAACTTTCAGCCAAGTGTACCAGGAGGCTCAGACAGGATGTTTTCCTTTTTTAATGTTGGTTTTTGTTTGTCATTCTCTTCTCCCAAGTGTAAACTCTCCCTTCATGGCCCAGCCTAAGAATTCTAATGTGGTTGTAGAGGGAATCTACATTGTACTCTGTTTAAAAGCGGTGGGCTCATCTTGCCTGGCGCCCACTTCCTACCCACTGTTTGCTTGTGTTATGAGGCTTGCCGTGTTTTTGTTGTCCGCACTCTGACCAGGCCATGGGTTCCTGATGGTCACATTGATCTCTGTCAGGGTCAGGCACAAGAGCATTCAGTATTTCTCGTTATGAGGAGATCCCATTTTTCCTGATATCCTCAAGTTGGGCTGGGGAGGCACCTCTGTAGCTGAAAGTTTTCCTGTGTCCCACCCGTTCCGTAGCCGCTTAGACCCAAGTAAACACACAGAGGCTTATATTAATTAAAACTGCTTGGCCATTAGCTCAGGCTAACTACTGACTAGCTCTTACACTTAAACTCAGCCCATTTCTGTTAATCTATATGTCGCCATGTGTTCCATGGCTTTACCTATGTGCCATTACATGCTGCTCCCTGGACAGCAGGCTGGTGTCTCCTGACTCAGCCTTCCTCTTCCCCGAAGTCTCCTTGTCTGCTTATCCCGCCTATACTTCCTGCCTGGTTACTGTCCAATCAGCTTTTTATTTATCAACCAATCAGAGCAACACATTCACAGCCTCCAGAACCTCCCACAGCACACATCTCCTTATTTTTAAGTGGAGTGGGAGATGAATCAGTGGTAGCCACGCCTTGGAATAAGCACAGCAGACTATTTACATGCGAGAGTCCAAATTTGCCTCCTACATTCTTCATCTGATGGTGCCATATAGTTCTGGTCTGTATTCCAGTTGCTTCCTGCCTTTTGGGAAGCATGCCTTATCTTTTCAGAACTTCTTGCATAGTTTGTGAAGGTGTCCTTGGCGTACTCTGGTATGTCTTTCCTCCTTTGTTCAAAGCTCCCCAAATATCCCCCACAGCACATGCTGCATGCCCACTCTGCTCCATCACTGAGCTCCGTGGACCCCATGCTCTCTGTTTCCTTCACTCTTCCTTCAGTCCTAGCCGGGTTGCTTTCTAGTCCCGTTCTCCCCCCCCCCCCCCCCCCCCCCCCCCCCCCACACACACACAGGCTGTTGAGAGTAAAGCTTCTGGCAGCCCCACGGCATTTTTCCTCTCCTTCCGGTCCTTTGGTTTGATGACTGCATTTGGTATCACACTCCCAGATTACTGAATTTCAGCAACTGAATCCACCTTTCATCTCATGTGGTTTGAGCTAGAAAGCTCCTAGAAACAGTCTGCATGGTTTCCGTGCCAAGATAAATAAACCCAAGAAGGATAATGGCCTTTGGGGCAATGTGGTAGGTGTCATGCAGTGTGGTGTGAACCTCGGAGAAATACAGACTGCTTTACTTTAAATTATTTTAAGTTATTTCTTGCTTAAAAAGACTCCAGTTAGCTCTTCTAATAGATTTGATTTTTCAGGGCTCCTTGGAGGAAAAATTACTTGAATTCCCTCTTTTTTTTTTTTTTTGTGGTAATGGGGTGTATTAGTTATACTTTTTTGATAAAACAGGTGGCAAAGCTGTACTGTTGAAGCGTTTGTTCTGGCTCACAGTTGGAAGGTGCAGTCCATCATAGCAGGGAAGGCACGGCCGGGAGTGTGAGGTGGCTGGTCACATTGCATCTGGTCAGGAAGTAGATGAACACTCCGTTTCTCGTTTATACTCTGTCTTGAACCCTAGTCACTGGAGTGGGGCTGCCCCTCAGGTGGGATGCTTCCTCACACACACTTCAGTTATTCCAGCCTAAAAACTCCCTCAACACGTGGGCCCAGAGCTTTGTCTCATAGGGAGTCTAGATCCTGCCAGTCAATATTTCTCCACTCTACCGTGACTGAACTCAGGGGTTTGAAATAGGTATCTGAAATAGGTTAACAAACAAACAAACAAACAAACAAGCAAACAAGCAAAAAACCCCAAAAACTTGTCCATCAACTCAGCTAGAAGTTAGCAACTATCTACCGGACTCATGGCTGTTAAGAACTTCAATACTTAATTTTATGTAGTTAAAAAAATGTACAATCCTTTTTTCCCCTGTGTTCACCTTTGCATTGTTTAGCATTTCAGTGATTATAAAATCTTATAGATTGGGGTGTTGTGCTGTTGCTGTGTGCAGCAACTGTGGGACAAGAAATAGGGAGCTCTCCCGTCCTTAGTCTTAGTGCCTAGGGACTGAGCGCGAGGTGACAGTTGAGAAGGGTGTAGGGGATCCGCGATCTACTCTGGGTGAAAAAGAGGCTCCTCCCTTCCTGACCCGGAGGCGGGATAACAAGGCTGCCTCAGAGGTTTTCATGCTCTTGAGTTCCTGTTTTACACTGGTCTGTGAAGCATGTGTGTTAGGGAGCCCCATCCCCGTGGCCTAACAGCCACCCTCTTCATCAGAGCAGCAGTGACTGCTTCTAAGAGGTCTGTTCACAGTTGGCGTTCGCTCAGAGAAAGAAGGGCTGGGGAAAAAGGACCACTGCACTCTCACTTGAGAGTTTGACAGCTTCCATCCTGTACCTTCCCACTATTACTCTACAGTTCTGTCCTGATGGCGCACATGGTCTCTGGAGGTGCTAGCGTGTAGTATAAAGGATGAAAAGCCAAAGGAAGGAATGTGGGTACTCCGTCTATACAGCTATAAGGAAGTCATCATCCATCATAGGGTGAGACTTTGAGGTGCTTTGGCTGCTTTGGGGTCACTCATGCTCCTGTGAGTAACCCTTCACCTACACTTTGTAACTAAGCCACATCAACTCATTGGCTCCCCAAGGTGGGCTTTGATAGACTGGTACATGGGTTTGTGCCCTATAAGCAGAGGGTAGATACTGGTTTACAGTTTCCCAGAGAAAGAGCTCCTGTGAAATGGTACTGTTGTGTGTTCTGTAATGACACGGTTTCTTTTCCAGTGGTGAGTTTAGTTTTTCTTAGGGGTATTGAAGGAAAGGACAGCAACATGAAAGATCTTGTCCCACCTTTCTTTGAAGGATAGGATTTTAGAAAACACCTCTTCCCGTTGGATGAGTTCATTTTGAGATCCGTAGCTTTCATTATTGGAGTAACCACTGTTGAGTTACCTCATCCACCATGATGAGGGATGTTCACCATGAACAATAGGATGTAGATGGAGGGAGAGATGGATGGATGAAAATGATGTCACAACAATTGGCTCATTTGGTTGTAGAGTCTATAAAGGAGTAACCCAGTGTGCAAACTGGAAAACCTAGGGATTCTTGTGATGTGATTCATCCGGAAGTCAAGTCTCCAGAATCTGAGCATCAGGTACAGGAGTCAGCCAGCACTGATGGCATAAGCCCCAGCCTGGATCTAAAAGTATCAGGCACACAGATGTCCCAGGACCAGAGAAATAATGTTTACTAGCTACCTGGGCACCCTTAACCCTGCCATGTGGATACAGAACATTCATCACCTGAAAGGATCAGACTTTTTTTTTTTCTTTTCTTTTCTAACTGGTTTGGTAGTTACCTTGAACTGCCAGGGCTTGGGGAGCATAAGGTGTGTGTAGAGCTCCTTTTTTTTTTTTTTTAGAACCTCAGCATCCTTGGCTGCTTTTCAGGTTCTAGAGATAACTGACATCTTGATACTTGTCAGGTAGTAGCTACTGCGTTAAATACTTCCCAAACAGCAAATCCTTGGCTCTGTCAGATTTACACGGGAGGTAGCATCCATGTTTTACAGGTGCTCCAGCTGAGGCACAGATGGGTAAATTCATCTTCTCCAGTTACATAGGTTGCAGGTTGCAGAGCCTGGCTTGTGGACCTTCTCTGTGACGCCAGGCCTGCAAATCTGACTATTGTTATACTATAAAAGCCACCATTGGGCAGTAGGGTTGGGTGTAACTTTGTAAAGTAGTTGGCATAGGACACTGGTGTACACTGAACAGGTTCCTTAGAGCTGGCTGACTGATGGGGAGACGGGAACTGAGAAATTTCACTTAGCCCTTAGGTTGCAGTGGCCAGTTGATGGAAGAACTTTATTATCTCATTTTGCTCTCCTGCAGTAGTTGTGGGAGTGACCAGGACCATCCTGCTTAGGTTTGTAATGTAGTGTTGACTATTAATTAGGTCTGCTCTGCTCATCTGCATCTTGGGATTGACTGATTCACCCTGGAATCACAAATGACTGCCTCTAACATAGCTGCCCTGCACACCTCAGACCATCAAGGGGGGTGGGGGGTGGGGGGGGGTGGTGCAGAGCTGCCTTTTGTCTTCATCGGAAGTAAAGCCAGCTTTTGTCACTCGGCCTAACTGTTAGGGAAGGCTCAAGTTTCCCATGATTCTGAGCTCCAAGATCCCTGTTTAATAATGACAGGAGAAAGGAGGAAGCAGAGGAAATAACACCAGACTGAATGGTTTCAGGGAATTCACACTGGCTTTGCCAAGTGTGGATCGTAGCCCTCAGCTCATTACAGCTACTCTGGCCTTCACTTTCTTAACAGGGGAAGTGAGGGTCTGAGCTAGATTGTCCTTAAGGGCTCTTTAAATGCCAGAATTCTATGAATTTACATAGCTCACAAAACCAAATCAAACCTGACAAGATCACCGAGGTGTTTTTAAAAAGGCACAGACGTTAATGAAGCCCCAGTAGTTTTATTAGAAGGGATTCATTGCATCATTATATGGCATTCACACAGTAAGTGCAGGGGCTGTCTTGGCCGAGGCAGCCAGGGAGGGCTGGAGAGGGTGGGGGTGCTGTGATTGGCATCTGGCCTGCCTGGTTCCTTCCCTGTCTTTATTCACTGCTCTTAGCTGCTCTAATTGCCCCCCCCCCCCCCCACTTGCCAGTTGAGACTTGCCCTCCTTCCCTAGGGCTAATGCAGCACTGGGACCTTGAGCTCTCCCTGTGTTAACCGGATTTCTTTCTTGTCTCACAGTTCCTGTCTTTAAGACTGGAGCACTTGAGGGGCCCATTTAGCGTGTGAACCCTCGTATTTCCCCACTTCTTCCTTCACCAAAGGAATACAGGCTTTTTTCGAGACAAGGTTTCTCTGTAGCTTTGGAGCCTGTCCTGGATCTCTCTGTGTAGACCAGACTGGCCTCGAACTCACAGAGATCCACCTGGCTCTGCCTCCCGAGTGCTGGGATTAAAGGCGTGCACCACCGCCCGGCAGGAATACAGATTTTTAAGTTCCGGCTCCATTAGTAGCCCAGGCTGCTTGTCTGAACTTCTGAGCTCTTGTTGAATGTGTGGGCATCCATCAGGATAGGAATCACAGTAAATGGCCACACCCACACACCCTGGAGTTTACTCAGGAATTCTCCTGTCTCTACTTCCTCAACATTGGCATAAAGTATGCTTCACAACACCTTTCACACTTGCCTTGCAAGTAAGTGTGTTAGCATCTCTCAAAAGATGATTCCCTTCCTTTCTTTCCCTCACTTCCTCCTTCCCTCTTTTGGCATTTTTTTTTTTTTTTAACCAGTGTAATTGTTTATGCTCTATGCAGAATAGTGAGCTCTGTCATTGTCCAAATGTTGATACCCAGCTGGCTGGGTTCTGGAGTTGATGGAATGCTTGCCCAGCATGCAGAGCGTCCTGGGTTCAGTTTCCAGCGATGCCTGTATCTGGCGTGGTTATGCCTGCCTGTCGTCCCAGAAATTCAAGGTCATCCTCAGGTTCACAGTACTGAGCTCTCTGCCAGCCTGGGATGTATGAATCCTTGTCTGAGAAAACAAAAGAAGGCAAACTGAACCCCCAAAGACAAAAATAACAACTCCTCCTCAAAAACAAAAACCAGCCAAACAAAAAAAGCAACCCAGTTTGAATCAGTCATCTTTTCTCATCTGTTCTCTCCTGAGAACTCTGATGGAGAGTGGCTCCCATCAGCAATTACAGACCTTTGGGGACTGTATTGGGGGAAACTAAATGAGAAAGAAATGACCGACAAGCCTCAAAAATAAGGCCATTCATAACTTGATTTTGCTGAATGTGCCAGGTCCCATGGTATATATGGGAGTGTTGGAGTTACCTTCACAGTTCCCTAGTGGGGTCATTGTTATGGGGAGCCCTGGTTCATGCTTGAGGAAGTAAGGTAGAAAAAGGCTCCAAGGTCACTGGAACTAGGTTTGAGCTCAGGCAGTTGACTTTCAGAGCCCGTCTTAACAGTGATAGGACAGATTGACAGGAGTGTAAGCTGAGTTGCTGAGGTGACCCTTCAGCTCTCCAGTCCAGTGTGAGTCTGGCAAGCAGTGATCCATGTACCTACACTGATGCGTGCACAATAGCTTTAATTTTATTTTTATGCTCTTTCAGCGGTTTTGGGCCTTACCATCCCTAAATCATTCATATGTTAGCACTTGGAAAATGCCTGTAGCTTCTCTCTTTTTATCATTCCTATTGGTTCTTGGTTCTTGTGTGTTTATCAGAGATGCTTCCCCTGATCAGTCAGTTGGTATAAAATGCATTTTTTATTATTTTTATTTACGTATATAGGTGTGTGTGTCTGGAGTGTGAGCTTGTGCCCCTGGGTGCTGGGAAGTGTCCTCTGTCCTCTGCAGGAACAGTAAGCATTCATATTCTCAACTGCTAAGATGTCGTTCCTTCTTTGAGGTTCCTTTATCCAGGACAAACAAGATGAATAATTGGTCTTTTCTGACCCGTTTTCAAAATAATGAATTGGCTTTATTTGTAGTTTTTAATCGTTTACTCATATAAATGTCTTACTAGTTAATAATTAAAAATAATCTTTTACATTGAAAATGAAATGATTATTTGCTTAGAATTTAGTATTTTGACTATATGACCCCCCCCATGTGTGGTGTGGTGTGGTGTGTGTGTGTGTGTGTGTATTGTGTGTGAATGTGAATGCAGGAGCTATGTCATGGCATATGTGTGGAGGTCAGGGCAGCCTTGGGTTTGGGTCCCTGCCTTTCCTCCTTGTTTGAGAGAGAATTTCTTTGTTGTTCACTTCTGCATACACCAGGCTAGCTGGCCGTGAGCTTCCGGGGATTCTCCTGTCTCATTCTCCAGTCTTGCTATATGAGGGTTTGGCTTTATGCAGAAACTGGGTGGGGATTTGAACTCAGGATCTCAGGTTTACCCACTGAGCCTCTCTCTCCCCCCGACCTGTCTTTAGTCTGCTAACAAAACAAATCAAAATAGTGTCCAGCTCTGCTTACAGCTGGTAGGAATTTGTGGCACTTTCATTCATTACAGTGTGTATAAGTAGTGCCCTTTGCGATAGGATGGAGCGTAGGCTTGTTAGCAGGTTCCTAGATGCGAGTACACATTCAGCAGGCTTGCTGTTCAACAGGGTACAAGGCTCTGCCTTTTAGGTCCTGATGCTTCATCCCACTGCTGGAGCAGCTCAAGGTACGAAAGGATTGGGAACCTCTATCTTTGATAGAGACAGTCTGCATGAATTGGGATGTCGTATTTGGGACTGTCAAAATAGCACTACCAAGGAGGCTCTCCCACAGCCTATATTGATGGTGATGCTGTTTGCTTTGCTTTTGAGACACGGCTTTACTCCATAGAGCAGGCTGGCCTGGAACCTGCTGTGTACCTCAGGCTATCCTCATGATCCTACCGTCTCAGCCATGAGCTGTTACTCCTTTATTAATTTTTGTTCATCAAACAAAGTAGGGTTAGGCTGTGTTATGTTGCTAGTGACATATTGAAAGTATAGGTGTGGTCTTAGATACTGGTTTAGACAAGGATCTGTAAAAGACTTTTCTGAGGTATTAGAAATTTGTTTGTGGCCTGGATATGAAAATACACTGCACCGGAAAGGCGGAGTTGTAGCTGAACTAGCTGGCATTTCTGGCGACTGATAGGGTCTGTGTCTCAGAACCCACATCTGTGTGTGTGTGTGTGTGTGTGTGTGTGTGTGTGTGTGTGTGTGTGTTAGACAGTGCTAGGATGCTCAGCTTTATGAAGGTGTGAACACAGCTTTCTGTACATGAGAACTGTAGTTTAGTTTTCTTATTCTTGTTCATCTTTGCTTTCTAATTCTTGGTGTACACAGCCAATGCTATTGTAATAAAAATTACTTATAAACAAACCACTTTTTAGTGAGAATTGTCATTTATCATTGAAGATGGTCTCTTTATTTTAGCTAAGACCTTAATATCTGTTTTTTTTTTTTTTAAATACTATTTTTCTCCAGTAGATCTTTTTTTCCCCCACCAGCCAGCACACTAATATTTTGCTGATTTGGTTGTGTACCCCTGCCCACTGGTATATAAACTTCGTGAAGACTGGAGTTTTATTTTGATTTGTTTCCCCCAGCATCTCTAATGCTCTCAAGCATGTTGTCGACACTCAATAAATCTTCATCACCAAGTACCTGAATGAGTAAAAATCGATGTGCATGTATATTGAGTTCTCGGAGGGAACTGTGGGCTTCAGTCAAGTTTAAAACCCATTGTATTAAACGATGTTTGGTAACAAACCAAAAAGCCCTTGAGATGAGTTAGTTTAAGTAAAGTTTGCTTCTGTAAAGTTACTTTTATAGGGAAGTTTCTAGAACTGGAGGGTCAGCAGCAGGGGCGGAAAATGGTTAAGTATATGCCACCCCCCCAGCAGGGGTACAGGTTATCTTTAAAGCCATTGGTGAGGAAATGACCCCAGAAACAGCCTGATTGGCTTGTTTTGGCATATCTTATGTGTTGCAGCTTTCAGCCCCCTCACTGGTAGGCAGTTCGTCTGCTCTGATTGGCCAAATGCTGAGTTGCTTGATCAGCGGTATACTTCGAAGTTAGTTAGTGTTTCTTCTCAGATCCAGGTAGGTTCAGTAGGCACGGAGGCTGTTTGGGGCCAAGCTTTAACACTCCAGTGGACGTAATTTAACATCTTCCTTCCTAGAAGTTCTAACTGTGCTTAGGGGTAGATGCCTGGCTCTGATTCTATGGTTGAAGATCTGCTTGTATCCTATTCATATTCGCTCATCTACCCCCACCCCCTTTCCCTCTTCCTGCATTTATTCTCTCTCTTTCTTTCCCTCTCCTTCTTCCTCCTAATAGAACTAGGCTCGGGAAAATGAGAGGGCAGAGGCCTGGATCCATAGAGCCTTTTCCCTCTAATATGCCTTTCTCAGGAAGCTAATTTTATGTCCCTGTGTTTTCTCCCCAGACAGCAGTGACTTTTCCGTGGTTACTATAAAGCCGTAGTGTGGGACTTGCCTTGGAGGGAATTTGGGTAGTAAGGTTTCTTGGCAGCTTGTGTTTCCTGCGAGCTGTGCATTCTCTAGAGCTAGGGCAAACACACTCCCGTTCTGCCCGTTTCTGTACAGCCTGGGAGTGAAGAAGGGGTTTTCACATGTGAAATGGAATTGATGATCACTTCAGTTAGTGAAGTTTTGTCTTATCTCCTCCCAAAAGGAAACTGCATTCTTCTTTTCATTTATAGTATGTTAAAGAGAAAGTGATCATGACCCTCATTAAAATGAGAGCCAAGATTTTCTTCATGACCATTTTGATGGATGTTAGTTGGGTCTAGACACTGGGCTCAACTCCTAATATAATCCTAGCAAGTGGGGGTGGGTTGCCAAGGAGGTTGGGGCAGAGGGTCATCAGATGGAAAATGACTAAGTGGGCCATTGAGGGAGAGACTGTTGCAAAAGTGACCTAAGAGGATTCTTTCAGGTGATCTGCTGTCAGTAGGGATGTCAGGGAAATGAGGAATTCCATCAGCTATCAGGAGAAGCCGGAGGGGGGTCTAACTTAACAAGAGCATGGTTAAATTAGACTCTATGCAACGGATGCAGGAGTCAGAGGTTGAAGCCTTCTAAAGAGGAATGTCCTGAGTCATCTGACTAAGGTTTGGTTGAGGAGAGCATCTGTGGGGGGGTATTATAAAGAAAAAAAATCTTGCTCTGTTGTTAACTGTATTTTGAGTTTTGTCACTTAAAACTTATGAAATTAAAAAAAAATATATAACTGTAAAAATTTAGTCTCCTCCTTGTTGAACCCACCTTGGATTTTTGCATCTTTGTTAAACTTTAGGGACTTGGCACTTGTGACAGTTTGGTGAGCTCTACTAGAGAGTTTCAGGACTGCTCTTGTGGGTGTGAACAGCTCTACAGTGCAAAGGAAGTATAAGGTGAAGTGTGGCTCTTGTGCACACTGTCCTGAGAATGTGGGTGCTAGGAAAGCACGCTTGTCTTCCATAGTCTTGTAAGTTCCCCTCTTGAACATATGAAGCTGTACCCTGTGAGTACAGCTGCCTGTGCCACTTGAGTGGCACAGTCAAGATTTTGCAACAGTCTCTCCCTCAATGGCTCCACTTAGTCATTTTCCACCCGAGGACCCTCTGCCCCAACCTCCTTGGCAATCCACCCCCACTTGCTAGGATTATATTAGGAATTGAAAGAAAAAGATTTCTTGGGTGTGTAAATCTGAGATGTTCGGCTAAAGAAATTCACACATCCCTTCGCGTGTGAATCCTGCGTCTCCTATGCCTTTGATGCCCTGTCCTTCTGTGGCCTGTTTACCTGGTAGAGGACCCATCTACACCCTGCCTGGGCTTCTGACCCACAGAGTGGTGAACTGTTGGTGGAAACCTTTGCAGGGCTATGAGGATTTTACCTTTCAGTCTCTCCAATAACTTCCTACCCACTGGAGTGGGGCAGGGGACGACCTAGGGTCTACATTTAGAAATGCGTTCTCCTAATCAGCTTATTTTCAGCCACCCTTAAAGTGTGTATTTCCTTTGGACCAGCTATACATCCTTCTCTTCTCATAGCACTTAATACCTGGTGTGTCTGTCTGTCTGTCTGTCTCTCTCTCTCTCTGTCTCTCTCTCTGTCTCTCTCTCTGTCTCTCTCTCTCTCTCTCTCTCTCTCTCTCTCTCTCCCTCTTTCTTATCCTTGGTGTCACTCCCAGCCCAGAGTAGTTGCTCAAATATATTGAGTTAATGAGTAATTGATACATCATCAAAAATTTCAGCTGAAAAATCAGAACTCTGAATCCTCAAGAACCTCAGTATGGTCCCCATAGAAAGCTTTCTGTTTGATTAAAATGCCAAGTAAACGCGCTTTTATTGTAATCATAAATATCAAGTTTCCTGCATTCTCTGTGATGTACGGACACCTTGAAGAATGGGCCTCCTTTGCTCAAGGAGCTAATGTGTTTGTAAGACATGATGGAGTGTTGTTTAATAAACAGTTTTTCATTTTTAGACACTGTTGAAAGATATCTAGTATGGCTTTAAAAACCTTTTAGATTTTCTTAATCAACTAAAATCTGTGTAACTTTATGTAAACTCAATGTGCTTAATGCTAAGGCTGAAAAATAGGTTATTTACTTTTTATTTATGAAATTGCTAAGTAAAGCATTGAAAACAAATGAGGAAAAGTCAGGCCTTAATGTATTATTTTAAGTATCGGATCTCTGAGAAAAATGCCTGGGAACCTGAAAGGTTATTTAATGAGCCATTTGGAGAGTCAGGGTTTACTGTGTACCGGGTGATGTTTGTTGCGTTCGTATGGTTATTAGAGGCACCTTTTAATCTTAAGACACTGTAATCATGTGTTGCATGCTGATGTCTTTGACTTGCTGTCTCATTTTATATAATTGTTCACTTTGTGCAGAGGGAAGTTGGGCGTTGTGTACAGCTTTGAGAAGATAGCTAAGTTCTACAGGCTGAACTCGGTCGAAAAGCTTCCTTGGATGTGTAAATCTGAGATGTTCGGCTAAAGAAATTCAGGTGTCTTTCTTGGGGTTGATAGGGAGTACTGAGCGTGCGTGCGTGGTCAGAGAGCTCATTGGCTAGCTGCTGGTTTGAACGTCTGTTCTGGCTCTGGCTATCTTGATAGTCAGTCGTAGTGAGTGGGGCCTCTGTGTGTTTGGATGTTGTGATTTGCTTGGATCTTAGGACGTAGTACCCGTGGCCTGCTTTGAAGTACCTTCCCACACGTTTGCTTCTGTTCACTAACGACTTTCATTTTTCTCTTAGAAGTCCCTAGAATAATTTATAGATGAGATATTCAGAGGTTAAGAACCTTGTGCAAAATGATGAAGCCAGAGCTTGGTATGAAGGTTCAAACCCAGGTAGTTCCGTGTGTCAGAGTTTACCCTCTCTCCTGGTGTTACCTGCTCAGTAACTATTGGGGGCAAGGCTGAGACTGTAAGCATGACCCTAAACAACATATTTGTTAGTGCGCAGTTGGGAACAGTGCCATATCGTTCTCCTCAGCTGGTCATGTGATCCATTTTGGTGATGGGTTAGCCCCCAGTACCATGCCCATGACACAGAGCAAATGAATTCTTATGCTCAGGGACACCATATTGTTTCATATTGTTTTCATAGGGTTTCTGGACCTTTGCTTTGGTCCACAAGGCAATCTTGTGATTAAAATAATAATTCTGTTAAGGAAAAGATGTTTGAAGTTCCCCCCTCCCCCTTCCTCCCTCCCTTCTTTCTTTCATCTTTCTTTCTCACTTCTATCCTGTCCAAAATCATGTTGAAAATGATAGCAGAAACCCAAACAGGACTGAGAAATGAGAGAGGTGCTTCTGTGGCCCTAAAGCACTGGGGACTCCGGAGTAAATACAGCAGATGGATGAGATTGATGGCGAGATGCCACAGCAGGGGAACTCACGACCCAAGAGAGAAAGTGCCGACTCACTAGAAAAATGAATCTTCTGAGCAGCATCCTGGAAGACTCCCAAAAACCGCAGCTATAGGGAGTGGCTGCAGACATGGGTAATGAGAGTGCCCAGCCAGGGACTAATGACCTTGAAACAGATGCTCTGTTCAGCTGAACCGCTGGGCCGGGAGGAGGAGATGGTGATCGGAGCTTGCCTCAGCCACAAAACCATTTTGCTTGGTTTCTGACTGTCTGGTGATCTGCCAAAGCTGAACAGAGTGAGAGACTGCAGCAGGAAGTCGTGGAGCCTCACAGCTTTTGTGTTACGAGAGACTTCTCAAACTTGGCATAAAAGGGAGTTTTGCTCTATCGGTCTACCCTCATTTTCACATATCCTAATGAAACCCTCCTCTGCCCCTCAGTATTGATCGGTCCAGAGAACAACCAGACAGGGTCATTAGACATTTGAGAAGAATTCAACACTGTGAGCCGGCAACAAACCAGTCTTTGGGAAGCATTGGTGAAATCTTAACACGGGAGAATTCTCGTTTGTATTTCAGATCCAAGAGGATAGCAGATCCATAGGGCAAGAATGGTTCGTGGGAAAGGATGAGAAGGGAGTTCTGAGTAGTTAGTTGTGGGATTGAGATGTGAAGGAGCCTGCCCTGGGGTCAGTGGACGGGCTGAAGGACGGAAGGGAAGCAAGTCGGGATGTAGAAAATTAGTGGTCTGGAAAATTGAGCAGAGGATTTATTTGCAAATTCAAAGCAGAAGGATTAAGATGGGAGTTGTGAAGCAGCATTAAGGACCGGAGGACGGGCTAAGAGATGAGGATTAGCTAAGGCGTAGACAGAATCTCGGAGGCTCTTGGGGCTGGAGAAATGATTTATTTCTCTTAAGAGCTGGCTTCTCCAAACATGGAGGTTTCTTTCCCCACACCACGATGGTGCTGCATTCTTAGCACGTCTGCCAACCCCCCAGCCCTCTCATCCAGAGTTCCAAGTCCCTTAGCCATCCAGCATTGCATAGGATCGTTTTAACACGATGCCTTTCCAGCTGTGATTAGAAAATAACTTAGGTGAAGTTAAGGAGCACAGTCTCTGGGTAGAAACTACTTAAAAATTTTAATCCAACATTACCTGGCGTTTCTATGACATTTTTACCATTTTTATCAGTGCTCTCTTTCTTTTTCTTTTTTCTTTTCTTTTCTTTTTCTTTTTTTTTTTTAAGTACATGCCTGATACTGTAGCATGAGTCTTAACAGTTCTTATTAATAAAATCAAACCTGAGCCGGGTATTGGGGTAAATGCTGGAAGGTCAGAGAAATAGAACAAGCCACAGTTATCTCACCTTGCCGGATCCTCAGCTGGTCTTGCTTCCTCAGACTGGGAAGCCTCTATGTCCTCATATCCAAATGACTCTCAGCTGAACTGCTGCTAGAAGCCTGAATGCTTAACCAGCCACATGCTTAACCAGGCCAAATGCTTCTCCAGGGCAAATGCCTCTCCAGGGCAAATGCCTCTCCAGGGCAAATGCCTCTCCAGGGCAAATGCCTCT
>CABHPP010124887.1:0-22053 GCA_902168425.1 Peromyscus attwateri | reverse complement strand
GGCAAATGCCTCTCCAGGGCAAATGCCTCTCCAGGGCAAATGCCTCTAGTTTCTGGTCCTCACGCCTTATATACCTTTCTGCTTTCTACCACCACTCCCTGGGTTTGAAGGCTTGCTTTCTGGGATTAAAGGCGTTGGTTACCATGCTTGGGTGTATCCTTGAACACATGGATTTCTGCCTCTGGAATGCTAGGATTAAAGGCGTGTGCTACCACTGCCTAACCTTTAATATTGTGGCTGTCCTGTTCTCTGACCCCAGATAAGTTTATTAGCATACACAATATTTTGGGCAATACAATACCACCACATTTCCTCTCTTTTTGTCTAAAATTAAAAAAGCTTATAACTAATACAAGAAAAACTATCTAATAAGTATATACAATACATATAGTCAAGATTACTTTAACGATGTCTAGTCCATTATATTAACAATGTCCAGTCCAGTAACATCTGATAAACTCAGACCAAAAAATTTTTATTACTTAATCTTATTTAAAACAAGTAGTTCCTTTTTAAAAGTAGATTCTATAATCTCCCTTTATATCTTATCATATCCATATTCTCTCTTTTTTCTTTTCATAATACATTCAGTAGTCTACCTTTTGTCATTTTTATATCTTCCCCATTTTTCTTCAGTGTAGATTCAGTGATCTACCTATTTATTCTATTATTTCTTTATCTTTTTTCTCAGAGTAGATTCAATGATCTATCTCATATCTATATTCTCTTTTTCTTTTTGCTTTCTAGGGGTGAAGATATCTTTAGGGAATCTTGAAAAGAAAATTTTTAGGTTAATTGTCAAGTCCTGTATCATTTGTCCAGTCTCTGTATAATAGGAAAGTTCAGGGCTTGTCACAAGTCCTTGCTCGAGTAGTCTGTCAGGCTGGATCATCTCACCTAGCCATCTCGAAATTGTCCTAAACACATTGTAGTTCAAAGTCGATCTTTTAGTGTTGTTAATCAGCTTAATGGCTTTACCATAGTCCATCTAGAATCATCATTGTGGAGTCCTGTCATCCTTTCGAAGATTTCAAAGTCATGTTAGGCGTGGTCATGGTTCCCTGAAGCCTTTTTTTTTTTTTTTTTTGTGCCTCCTCTGTGGTTTGGAGTAATCACAGTCTGATAAATGTCTGTCTCTCGGAACCATGAACATTCTTCCCCAGAACAGAAAATCTTCACCACATTTTCTCCCCACCATTTGTCTTGCCAAACTTTTCCAAACTGACCTTTGTCGATGTTTTCTTGTAACACGATGGTCCTGGTAATTCTTCTCTGAACCAGCAGCAGTAAACCCTTCATCCCAGGTAGCAGCATCACCGCAGTCACCAACACGATGAGAAGGAGCCGGCAACATGGAGCAGTAGCCACTGCCTCCATGGTCCCACTGCTGTTTGTGGCTCGGCCCCGGCCACAATTAATTATTTAATTTAATTATTGTGGCATACGCTGCATGTGTCATTAGTTCTGAGGATTTAAAAATTACATTTTGCTTTGCTTTTTGAGTATGAGTGTATGTGTGTATGCAGTGGTGTATACTTGTGTACCATGGTGTACTTGTGGAAGTCAGAAGAATACCAGTTTTCTCTACTGTATGTGTGCCAGGGATTTTAATAGTGAGTTTCGTTTTTTTCTTTTTCTTTTTTTTTTTTTTTGAGACAGGGTTTTTCTGTGTAATAGCCCTAGCTGTCCTAGAACTTACTTTATAGACCAGGCTGGCCTCGAATTCAGAGATCCACCTGCCTCTCTTTCCAGGGTGCTGGGGTTAAAGGTGTGCACCACCATGCCTGGCTAAAAATAAGTTCTTACGAGTACTTTCAGTCATGAAAATATAAAATATAATTTGTATGGCTTTGAAACATTTTAAAAAATTTGTTTAGTTTACCAACCTTCCTTCTCCCCATTCCTCCCCCACCTTCATTTGAATATTGTTTCTAGAAACTTCAGTATTTCTTCCATAGCTGGAGAGATGTGGCTTCATAGTTTTCTATGGCGTAGGAATGGATCCACCTAGCCTCTCTGAAATAGTAAACTCTGTGAGTGGTAGCGTTCGTTCTTACTCATAGCAACTGTCCAACTGTTCTATTGTACAACTTTTAATTTCAGTGTTGCTTCGTAATGAGACCTTGCTGTATAAACACTAAGCCGTAATTAAAGAGCCAGACTTAAAATTCAAGCACAGATTGTATGTGGGCCAACAACAGCGCTTCCTGATAAGTTCGTGGCTTCTTCCTTTCCTAGCAGCCGGAGATTTCTTTCCACATCGCTTTTAAGACGGTCCTAATGTGAGACGGGCAATAACGTGGACAGCATCTTAGGATGTTGGAATAGGAGAAGAGAGACAGCTAAACATTAACTGGTAGATTTTCAGAAAATTTCCCAGAGCTCCAGAGAGGAAGGAGAGAGTGGCCTAGATTTATACTTCCCTGTACCACTAGAGGCCAGTAAATTACCTGCTCTATGTCTTGTGGTCCTCTGGGAAGGATCCTTGAACAGTGAAACTTAAACCCAGCCATATTTTCATTTTATTCATTATTGAACAGATGTTGTGAGCACCTTGTCATGTGGGCCCTCTGGGGACCACAGGTCAGGATAGAGATTGAAATAAAAGATAATTTATTGGGGGAAAATGACTGAAAAAAAAATGAAGGGAAGCAAGCAGGACATGGTAAGGGTCCAGGTTGAGTATAAGCAGAGGCTAGGAGGACAGGACTTTGCCTCCCCTGGAGCTATAAGCTGGTTTGGACTGGCCCAGCACAAGTGGCAGTGTGGACAATGCCTAGGAGACATTCTGTGCTGGGCAGACGGCTGGAATTGTGTAGTGTGGTTCTCAACCCACGGACTGAGCACTGCTTACAGAATGAGCACCTTTAGAAACCTGAAAGGGGGAAAGGTTCTCTTCAGGCCTGCAGCTGGGCCCCTTCAGCCAACTGCCACCCTGCTGTATGGCTTTGCGAAAGGGGACATGTGCAGCCCTCAGTGGCTGCAGATGACACATTCTGTACTGGTAGTGTTAGCTTCTGAACTCTGCTGATGAGTATGATTGTCGGTCTGAGCGAACTGCCTAATTAGTCACGCAGATTTTTTATTTTGGAGGACGTGGTATGACCTTTGTCCTGAGGTTCTCAGGAAGGGTGGGGAAATCCACCTGAGGGGCAGATATTCGCCAGTGTGGTTGTCTTTCTGCCCCTGAGATTTACCAGAAATGGTCAAACAAGAAAAGATACATGTGCTTTATAGATCTTACCGCGACTGAACTTTACGAGTTGTGTGTTAAGTGAGTGGAATAATGGCAAACATTTTGATATGTACAAATAAAAGCATGAAACAAATGGAAACACAAAACAACAACAACAAACCCAAAGCACTACCTTTCATTTATAAGGAGTTCTATTCCTGACTTTAGCTGAGGGCAGGTGGCCATAAAGGTTTTGGGTGTATGCCAGAAGAGGCTAATGACTCACCAGGCTCTAAACCTGGCCTGCTTTCCTTTCTTTACACTATAGAGAAGGTTGTAGGAAGGGCATACATTAGTCTACACAATAAACTTAATGTGTATCCGTTTGTACTATAGCTTGTAGTACAAGAGTAAACTAGACCTGTCAACACATGGACTTATTATATGAAAGAATATATGCCTTAGCTTTCTTTTTCCCTTTCCTCATGTTGCCCCCACGTGACCTTGCACGTATGCTCCTCTTGGCTGTACCTCCCAAGTGCTTGGATTACAGGCATGGACCACCATATCTAGTTTATGTGGTATCAGGTCTTGAACCTAGAGCTTTGTGAATGATAGGCAAACACTCTGTCAAGTAAACTATATTCCTAGCTCCTGTGCCTTGATCCATGGACTATTTAGGGAGTTTTATCTCCTTGAATTTGCAATTCTTGATTGTCTTAATACTCATTTGGTAGGCAGGAAAAAAAACAACATTGGAACAAATAGTAATATTTAGCAATTAGTTTTTACTATCTGTGTGACAATAATTTTTCTATATTCATATAATTATGTGACATATAGCATGCACTATATTTTACCTAAGTGCATGTATCTGTATAGGATGGATTTTCACAGACGCAATCAAAGTGTTTTCATTGGTACGTGTTCCTGCCACAGTGGTTATGTTGATTCATTGTGCAAATGTGGGGGATTGCTTCCTCCATAATAGGTTGTATTTTCCCACTGTGGTAAGTGGCATAGAATGTCTTGATTAAGTCTATATTCTCCTCTGACTGGGAATGCACATTTGTCCATAAAGTCATGGTCCTTCGTGGTTTTCTTTCTTTCTTTCTTTCTTTCTTTCTTTCTTTCTTTCTTTCTTTCTTTCTTTCTTTCTTTCTTTCTTTCTTTCTTTCTTTCTTTCTTTCTTTCTGAGGGAGACATGGGGCTTACTTTACATGGGTCTCACTTCATCCTTGAGCTCCTGGCTTCAAATAATTAATCATCCTGTCTCAGCCACCCTGATAAATGGGGTTACAGGCCCTGCTACATGTTATGTTTGGTCTTGTTTTTATGTGTATTGAGTTATCCCTTCGGTCTCCACCCATTTTTCTGTTAGGGAGTTCTCTGAGTTGCACTATGATTTCGTCTTCTTGTGGTTCTCTCTGCATTTTATTTTTATTTTTATTTATTTATTTATTTTTTTGTCTAATGACACCTCTCACTGGATTTGGGCCTGCTGTAATCCAGAATGGTTTTTATTTCTAGATCCTTAATTATATCTGCATAAATCTACTCCTACTTTGGTCCTAAGAGGTCCCTTCCCAGATACCAGGTAGACTTATCTTCCATCCCATTCCACATGTCCTAGATGCATTTCTGGTGCTGGACTGAAGCTGCTTGATAAAAAGCAACTTAGAGGAGAAAGGGCCTTGCTGAGGTGTACAATTCCAGGTTACAGTCCATCATCACAAGGAAGTCAAGGCAGGAACTTCAAATAGCTAGCCACAGCACATCGATAGTCAAGAACAGAGAAAAGTACGAGCATGCTTGCTTTTGTTCAGCTTGATTTATCCACTCTCACCGAGGTCAGGATGCTTGGCGTAGGGAATGATACAGCCCACAGTGGGCTGGGTCTTCCCACAGCAGTCAGCTTAAGACAAACCCTCTACAGACATGCCCACAGACCAACCTAGTATAGAAGACCCCTCACCGAGACTTTTCTCAGGTGATTCCAGGTTGGGTCAAGTTGACAGTTAAAATTAAGCATGACAACCCCCATTTATTGTGCTTCCCTAACGCCATTGGATTGTTTAACCTGGATTTCTCCTCTAGGATCAACATCCCACATTATGTTCCTGAGGTTGATCTGAGTAGTTAGTGCTCTTGAAGTATATTTTCAAGTTCCTTTCACAAAGGAAATAATATTGTGACTCTTGCCATTCAGGGAATGGTTTCCATTGGTAACTTTCAGGGTTCTGATCCATTTTGGGTCTAATAGTAGCAAGCATCTGAGGACATCTAATCCATATCATTCCTTTTGTTTTTTATTTTTTAAAAAATCTGCTCATTTAAGTCTTGTTCTTTTTCATAGTTGAGTGTAGATGATATAGCGTGCTAACTTGGCCCTGTGTGAAATGATAGTGGGTGTCTGACTCTTCCATACAACTTCTGAATTGAAGAGGTGGGAGTCTGAATCGCATTCTACTCATTATCTATAGATTGTGTCTTGTTCACATCATTAATAAAGAACAGAAATGGGTCTGTATAAGCTCTATAACTCTGGCCAAGTTTGAGATTTCAAAGGTGTCAGCAAAAATATTGATTATGAATGGGTTTTCGGTTCATCTTGATATATGATATTAAGCACCTGCCGGTTGCACAGCCCCCCATTTCAAAATTGAGTATAAAAGCTGTCTGCAGAATAGATTTATTCTTTCCGATCCTGTTTTCCTGCACAAAATCCTTAAACACATCCAGTAATGTGTAGACGGAATATATTAACTTGAGGTTGTAAACTATATTTTAAGGTTACAGTTATAACTTTTTAAGTGTGATGAAATGTCTTCCTTTTTACTTTCCTCAATAAAACCTATCATTTATTGCAGTAAAGGCTTTATGACTGAGGAAATGACAGTCCCATTGCTGAAGCTCTCCCAAATCACAGGCAGAGCCATTTAGTCAGTGCCCACTAGTTCTGTGCAAGTTTCTTCCATATCTGGGTTTCATTCTTCACTCAGAAATGGCATCTGAAGTTGCTGAGCTGGGTGAAGTGTATATCCCCCCCCCCCTTTTGTTGGGTTAATGCTTACATATTCTTAGCTGCTGTTAAACGTAGCAGCTTTACCTATTAGAACATAAATTAGTCTAGAAAATTAAAAGAAGCTGGGGGGATTTGGTAATCATTCTGACATAATATACTCTGTTTTAGTCTTAAGGATGTTGACGACTACTTACAAAGTGAGGTGACTGACATAACCCCAGTCATCTTGGTAGAGTCTCCGTTAGTACCTGGGCTCCAAACCTGACTGTTCTTTCTCCTTCTTTTGGTGGATGTTAAGGTAACAGTGTCAGTCACTATAAGAACATTGTTTGGTCTAAACCAACCAACCAACAAATAAATAAATAAATGGGTCTCGGAAATCTCAAAGCAATAAGCATTTCTTTTAGCTTTTCCTTCTGAGACTATACATATACTCAAAATTGACTCAATTTAAAGCCAAAAATACTTTAAGGTTCATATGTTTACCACCACCAGGGGAACAAGAAACCCTGAAAGTTAAGAGTCTCACTGTAGGTATTTCAGAACTTACAGCATGAATATAAATAGTCAAAGAGAAGTGAATGCCAGCCTCGTCACTGAGATAACTAGTCATGTGTCATGCATGCCGTCTGGGTCGTCTCTGTTTTTCTTGTCTGTTTGTTGCTACCTGTAGATTATTTTCTGTCTGTGGTATTAATTTTGTTGTTTGCTCCTAATTGATGTGATCATATCCTTTCCCCCAGGTAGCAGATTACTGGATGTGTAAACTTGCATTGTTGGATTGTATTTGTCCCCTGGTCTTGGCCCTTTGGTAGCCCTGGTAGCTCCGAGCATTTGTCTGTTAGATACATCATGTGGAAATCATAGTGTCACGGTCAACGTGCACTTGGTGTTACGCTATATTTGGTGACTGTGAGCTCAGGCTCTGGCTGTCCAGGGTGATAAGGATTGGGGGCTCTTGCTCCCTTACTACCTGGTTGCTGGAGAAGCCTGCTGGCACACTGACCTTGGGGCCATATGCATGTGCCAGATTTTCCTTGCCTGAGCCAACTTCCTTTGTTTTTAAGAGCTTTGTCATTTTCGTTGAAGAAAACACTATTGTATTTTAGTCAGAATGTCTTTGCACCTTGTTTTTCTCAGTGCCACTGTTTTGGGCTTTGTCTTTGCTTAAGTGATGCCTTCGATCAGGACAGAATGCTCCCTAATGAGATACTTTGATTGCAAGGTCCATGCTGCACCAAGGGAGGATATATATACTTCAGAATCTGGAAAACAAATTCTGTATCTTAATGGCTGCTCACTGGGTGTGTCATGCCTTTTAAAATTTCCTGTTAGTGTTTCTGAGACTGTCCTTATTCTTCATGTCTTAGGAGTGAGGAAACTCTTAGAGAGAGCTGGAAGGACTTGCTGCAGACCAAGGTAACTTGAAAGCGGTAGAGCTGTAGCCTGAGTGGGGCAGGCTTGACTCGGAGCTCTTAAGCACGTTACAGTAGCTACTCTGCTCTATTTATCCCAGGGCAGGGATCTCCCCCTTTCTCTTTCCCCTTCTCTCCCTCTCCTTTCCTTTCTTCCTTTTACAAATCTGACTTATAGCCAAAGAAAGCTAGATGACAGCTGGCTGTTTTTTTTACTTGTTTTATTAAGAAGTTATGATATACACAGACATGCCTATCTACAATCTGGTCTTGGAGTGTGCCCCGTCAGTCTTTGTGTCTCCATGTCATGACTCCTCTGCCTGTTGCAAAGGCTGCTCCTGAGGGGCAACACCATGTGTGATGCAGGTTGCTGCCTGCCCCAAATGACAGTTGTGTGGCTCTAGACCAACTTGGTTGCATGTTGAGGAAGATGGGCAGAGCAGACATTGTTTGGGTTCAGATCTGGCTGATGGAGCTGAAAGGTGGCTCCACAGTTAAGAGCACCAGTATCAGGTGATTTACTGTGAACTGTGTAGCTCCATGATAGCCGACTCCTTCTGGCCTCTGAGGGCACCTGCACGTATGCGGTGGACGCACACAGACACACAAATATACGTGAAAGTAAAAATAACATCTCCAAAATCTGACCGCTGTTTGCTAATGTCATAAGAACTGGCAGTTCACTTAGTTCTTGTTCTTGACTGGAACTTCTCATTTTTCCTCATCTGGATGTCCCCACCCTCGTGAACCAGGTACTTCAGCATTTTCACTTTGTTTTTGGAAACTGTTGACATTCAGGTGCTTATCCCTGTGGAAAATTCTAGACTGTAAAAGGAAGGAACATGAAATACACAACAGTCTCTTTCTGTGGGGAATCCTGTCAGGGGCACCATGTGGCTCCTGGAAAGCAGGTTTTTGTTTTTAGTTTGTTTTTTAGTGAACACTTTTCTGGCATGAGAGATAAAGCCACGATGACACTTCAGCCACTGTGTCATGAGTGCTAAGGCAAAGCAGGCATTCACACATGTAGATAGCACATTTGCATATCTTTAAACTGCAGGTAAGAGCCAGCATTTTCAACCTGGTATCTCTAATATAGTCTTTGTAAGGTCAGTAATTTTTGGGTCACATGTCATACTTTCTATTAAATTTTTAGCTGTAACATAGGTCTTTAAGTTCCTAAGTTGACTGAACGTACGTGGTTACCAACTTTACCCTATACTGATCCTGTAGCTATTGTCTGGTCATTTTTCTACCTTTTTACATGTCATCAAAGTGTGACAAGAATGACTTAAGATGGGACAAGATCTTTTCTTGGGAAAGAAACTACCTTATTCTCAACTACCTAAAAAATTCTAGTTAACGATTTCTGAGAATTCTTTCTATATTTAATCCAAATGAACTCAGTTACTTTGATATTGATGGTGTGTGCTAGACAAGTTATATATATATATTTTTTTTTCTTGTTATTTTTAGGATTCTGAGCAACAACAAGATATCTGAGCTGAAGAATGGTTCATTTTCTGGGTTAAGTCTCCTCGAAAGATTGTGAGTATACTCTCATGGTCATTTCTCCTTATTTTATATAATTAATGTGTTTTCATTGTAAACCTGCCAGAGGAACTCCCAACAATTAAAAGGTTTTCCCAACATTTTATTATGCAGAAGTTCAGGAAGTGATGTTTCAAAGAGAAAACGATTACAGAGTCAGAGGTCAGCATGCTTTCTGGGAAGAGCCAGCTAGTAATTCCAGTTGGACTTTGTGGGCTCTCTGTTTGGTCACAGTGTCTGCACTCTGCCCGTGGAGTGGTAAAGCAATCTAGACAGCAATGAGTCAGTACTTACTGATGTATTGTACATGACAGCACGGTGCTAATGAAGGAATTCGTGCGGATCTCTTTCAATAAAGCTGGTAACTAAACAAGCCGTGGACCACAGTCTGCTGACCACTCACCGACTTCACATAGATAATGTTTTGAAATTGTGCATTCTAAAATGATGTGTATCTTATAAGTAAAACAGAATGCAAACCTATCAAGGGAGTTGCTTAGGCAAACTGGTGTTTTCTTCAGTATGTTGGAATATAATAATGTGTTTTACTTAGAAGTTTTCTCATGAGCTGATGTATTATAGGCACTCATTTTAGGTGGGTTTTAGGGAATGGATATGCTGTTTACTTGTGTTCTGAATGTTCTTCAAGGGTCCTGTTTAAAATTGACCTGGTACACGTGCATTTACAATAAAACTTAAAAGTACATAAGGGAGCCGCACTGTATATGTACATTTATGGGAAGTTACTATCTAACCTGATTTTTCTCAATTCTCTTTGCTTCTCTTGATATTCTGACCTTCTCTACCCAGATTTCCCTTCCCCCTTCATCAAACTCTCATGGCTTTTGATTGCTTCGGTTGCTAAAGCATTGCTTGGGCATATACGATCTAGAGTTCTGTGTTCTTTTGTACATGGCTTTGTTCTTTTCATTTTACTACATGTCTTAAAGTTAGGTTATGTGTATAGGCTTTTCAATTTCCATAATAATATAGCAGTACATTTACATAAGTATATGCATACTTTATGTATACATGTGCAAAGCATGCGGATATGCAGAGACACACTACATTCAAACATATGTAGATGCATAAAAACTTTCTTGGCACTTCAGGACGTAGTGTGCATTTTTTTTCTACTGTTTCTATTGATGTGTTTCTGTCATAGTCCTCACAGTCCATGTGTCTAGAGGATGCTAGCTGCATCCTCAACTCCAGACCTGACTGTGCTGAGACTAATCCTTTCTACACATTCTGTGGTTGGTTCAGGAATGGGTATTTGGATAAGTTTGGTTGAGTGGAGACTCTTAATCTCAGGGTCGTGGGTTCATGCCCCATGTTGTGCGCCAGTTCTTGGTGAAATTATTAAGGCCACTCCACGTAGTTAAACGGAAGATTTATTTAGTGGGTAACTTACAAATGAAGGGGTATGTAGGTGGCGGGTTCTGGAACAGACACAGCGCAGTTCTCTGGAGAACTTCCCCTGATCTACCTCTCTCGTCCAGGTCCAGGAAACAAGAGAGTGCGGCGCGTGCCCGTCTCGAGTCTTCAGGGCCCTCCCTTGGCCCCGCCTTGTAGGCGTGATAGTTACCAAAGCCTCAATGGGGGTTGGAACTTCCAGACCAAAGCTGGAATGGCTACCCACTACACTGGGGCTTGAGGGAAGGGATTTCTTCAATGTCAAGAGGAAAGAAGGAACCCGAGTTTGCTAGGACCAGGTCTTCAGAGAGCAGGGTGAGGAGTGACTCTAAGCAGTGGGGATTCAGTGCTGAATCCACACCGCTCGGCGTTAGAATGAAGAAGACAGCGTCTTCTCATCAGCCATTCTTCCTTACAAAACAGTGTTGTTGGCAGATAGCCCAGCATGCAGCACAGTGCCAGGCATTTAGCATTTGCTGAGCTGATAATTGAAGAAATTCATGTGGTCAAAGGAAGGGATATAGGTACTTGTGGTTTACCAGTGGTGTCTGTCGTATAGAGAAACACTCTGCTTGGCTTCATGTGCTTGTTCACGTACACCATAAACAATGTAGCCAGCATGGCTAATACTCTGTGCTGTGCTGTGAATTATGCCTCTCCTCCGCATCGTTTTTAACTTTCTTTGTCTTTGACCATATTTTGTGCCTTTTGTTGATAATAAATCTCTATACATACTACTTGAAACAAATTAAGTTACCATTGTGGTTGATATTAAGATGAATTAAATGTTTTTAGCCAGAGGCCTGTGTATACCTGAATCCCAAAATACCACCAGACTTTTTTGAGGAAAAAAAAAAAAATGCTTATACACAGACAGACTCTAGGGAAACTCTAGTTTCCTACTGATCAGTGTGGTTCATTTCCAGTTGTGTTATGTTGGGACCACTGGAGTAACCTGGCATCTCTTTTCAGCTGCTGATAGTCTCTTTAGCTCCTAACAGAGAGGGGCTTTGGAGAAAGAGTTCTTGGTTTCTAAAGAGATACAGGAATACAGTGTTTGTTCTTCTGTTTATTTATTTATTTTTTTTCATGACTGTGCCCAGAGGGTTTTGGGCACCTGGGATACCATGTCCCGAATGAACAAGATGCACTACCATGCAGAGGATGGTGGCTCTGAGACGTGTATGGCGCCAGCCACATCTGCTCTGCTTCTTCATTCCTTTTAATATGCAATGATAGTTTTATTATTATTACTACATTTGAGCCAGGGACTTAGTTTATAGTCCTGGCCTTGAACTTGCAAAGAGCCCCCTGTCTCCTGGAGTGCTGGGATGACCGGTGTGCACTGCCATTCCCAGCTGAGATGAGGGTTGTGATACTTAGGTTTCAAGGCACCTCATCCCATGTATGTATGATGTGTTCTTCCCTGAAGAAGTCAGCGCTTCCCTCCCCCACTTTCCGTTGCCATGGTAAAAACCCTATGACCAAGGCAGCTTATAGAAGAGTTCTTTTAGGTTTACGGTTCCCTGTGGATAAGAATCTGCCATGACTGAGAAGCTTGGCAGCCAGAGGACAGCATAGCAGCTGGAACAGGAAATTGACAGTTCACATCTGCAGCCATCGGCTTGAAGCGCAGAGAACAGCCTGGAAGTGGGTGGGACTCCTGGCTCTCAAAGTACTCCTTTGGTGTCGTACTTCCTCAGCAAGGCCACACCACCTAAACCTCCCCAACAGTACCACCAACTAGGGACCAAGTCTTCCAATGCCCAGGACTCTGCAGGACATTTCCCACTCGGGCCACTGTGGTAATTCTTCTATTGCTGCCAAGAAGATGGTAGAGAGATTTGTTTTGGCTTACTGTCGGAGGGGATACAGTTCACTGAGACAGGGACATCGTGGTCGCTAGGACAGGCTGGCAGGCCAGAGCAGCTGCTGGAAGCTGTGTGAGATTGTCACTGGTCAGCCACACAGTGATGGCAGACAGGAAGCGGAGTGTTCCACCTGAAGCAGGCTGGCTGTAACCCTGAAAGGCCAGCCCCGAATGACACATCCCCACCAGCCATGCCTCCCACCCTAGTGGTTCCACAACCTCCCCAAACAGTGCCACTCGCTGGGGGCCAAGGGTTTACACACAAGCCTGAGGGAGGACGTTCCCTCATGAGACCAGGCTGCTGTGGACATCGCTCTGTATAAATAAAATGCTGATTGGCCAGTAGCCAGGCAGGAAGTATAGGCGGGACAAGCAGAGAAGAGAATTCTGGGAAGTGGAAGGCTGATGCAGAGAGACGCTGCCAGCCACCGCCATGAAAAGCGAGATGTAAGGTACCCGTAAGCCACGAGCTACGTGGCAACTTATAGACTAATAGATATGGGTTAATTTAAGATATAAGAACTAGATAACAAGAAGCCTGCTGCGGCCATACAGTTTGTAAGCAAAATTAAGTCTCTGTGTGTTTACTTGGCTGTGGGACTGGCGGGTGAGAGAGATTTGTCCTGACCGTGGGCCAGGCAGGATCAGGAAAACTCTAGCTACACCAGGCTCTTAAAACAGGCCTTCAGGTTTGTAAAATCATGTCGTGTGCTTCTTTTCAGGTAGATTTTTATGACCTAATGCATTGTGATTTAGCACTGCATCCTAAAGTTGGACTACTATGGACTAGACACACTTTACATTGTTGGGGAGAGAAATATTAAATGAGAGAGTCTGACTATAAATATCTTTTGGCAGTGTTTGATTAATATGGCTATTATTAAATATTATATAATATGTCAAGAATTCTTTATTATTAAGAAAAAAGTGTGTCTTTAAATCATATTACAGTACTCAGTTATTCATGAGAGGTGTTTTGTAGAAGCATACACAGTTTATCACTGACCACAGATTTATGAACTGCTTTAGTGAAATCAGTTCCTCGTGTAGAAACTGTTTAGAATCTGAGAAGGGAAACTTATCCTTTAAAAAAATAGGGCTGATACTATATATTTCTATTTGCAGACTTTTTGTTTGTTTGGCTTCCTCTAAACTCTTACCTCTTTGAGGTGTGCCATGGTGGTCATTTAGCAAGTGGGGAGGCAGGACCTAGAAAGTCAAGGCTTCTGATGTATGTGCCTACTGTTAAGATCTGATATGTTTAAGAAAGTTGGGACAAAGAAAATTTTATTCTATGAGAGCTTGCATACTGCTGAAGAATGGAAAGGACCATGTTACCTCCCAAATCAGCAATTTACTCATATTCAGCAATTTAATAATGATTGACAATTTACTACCCAACATTACTATTGGAATATGCCAGTACATCATGTATGTACGTATTGGAAGTACCACATGAATATCAGTGATAGATATCATGGCATTGTTTCTGAGAAGTGTTAATGTTGTGTGAGACATTCTTCATTCTGTCTGGCTGGGTGGATGGATGGATGATTTTGTGGCTTCCCATAGTTGACTGAACGGCTATGTATTTGTACAGTTAAGGGTTGCTCATGTAATTTTGTCTCCCAGTTTTGGTTTATTCTTTGATCCATTTATCTGTCTACCAACCTGCCCCCTGTAGATTATCTCATTTCCCTAGGCCACAGTAGACCATGGTCTTACTTACAAATCCCTGGTCTTATAGGACTTGACGTTGGGGATAGAAACTAGTTGCCTATAGTGTGCCAGAGAGGCTTTCTGCCGTTGACTACATGTCAAGTGTGGAAATGTTCCTTTCTAGATGCATTGTAAAATGTGACCACAGTAAATGAAGATGGGAAGACTTGAACATGGGAGCATGAAGGAAGGGGTCATATGAAAGATGGACAAGGTCATGGCCTCAGGGATCCCTGCAAGTTTCTTTAAAGACTTTGCTTTTTTTTTTTTTTTTTCCCCTCAAGTGATGGGAACTTTTGGGGGTTTTAACAGAGAGAGACATGATCAAGATTCTTCTCAGGAAGATCACTTGCAATGGAGAATAGCTGAGGAGATAGGATACACTGTTCAAAAAGTCTGTGTTCAATATCCACTGCAAACTGCGTTTAAAAAAAAAAATCTGTGCTCACATAATGCCATGGGGGTTGAACAAGACCTGAGTGACTTGAGACATTATTATCATATACAATAATTTATTTTTCAACTTCATTTTTCAACATCCAGTGAGGCTGAAAGAATATTACCTCGAGCACCTTGATTTAATGATGACCAACTTCATGGCGTGTTTGGTTATCAATTTTTCAATTGCTCTAGGTATAAATTTACTTAGTTCCTTTAATGAATTCCTGCTGCATGCAAGATGTGCCCAAATCCTGACATCAAGAACTTGACAGAATTTTCTTCATCTTTGTGCATGAGGGTTTGTGAGGAGGCAAGATTCATTTTGCCCCCCTTTCAGTCCACATGAATGTGTGTGTGAAAGCATCTCATCCCATAGCAGATAGGAAGCAGAGAAAGAGAAAAAGCTTGGTGGCTAGCTGGTTTACCTTTGAAGTCCCGCCCCTACTGAGCCATTTCTGCCAATGAGGCTTCATCTCCCAGAGTTTCCACCCCCTCCAAAAGTAATGCCACCAACTAGAGACCAAGTATTTAACACATGAGCCCATGGGGGACATTTCATTTTCAAACCATAACACTCAAGGAAGTAAGTGTTCCAGAACTCAGTGGAGGCCAAGACACAGACAGGATGCATAAACGTGAAACTGGAGTGGTCCAGAGTACTTCGGGTCTATCTCATCACCTGCGTGGGCAGTGTGGAAAGCCACGGTGTCAGTGATACATCAGGAATGCTGGCTTACAGTGAGTGAGTGAGTGACTTCTGCCACGGATGAGCAGAGACCGGCCTTACCAGAATGTGTGGGTGTGAATTTTCCCAGGAAACCTTCCCAGAACGTAGCCCCTGTATTGTATTTCTGCTGCGTTGGTAATTAGAATAAGCTTTTAGAAGAAAACCAAGAAGGACAGAAAAGGATGTGTGAGTCAGAATGCACAGCAGTTAGTTTTCATTAGCTGGTAGAGTAGTGATGTGGAACGTGCCTCTCAGATGGGATGGATGAAAACCCAGGACTCTATGCTCAGCTTTAATAAGACTTATTCTTTGGATTCTGTTCTTGAACATAAATAGAGAAGGGATCCTTGTTATTTCTGAGCTGCAGTGGGTTTGAGAAGGCTGCCAGAGGACTGTGTCTAAGTCTTATAGACTGCCTGAGCATGGGTTCCACTGTCCTTGGTAGAACCATGGTTCTTAGATACCTATGGTGCAGGTTACCTCCATGTTGTAGCAGCAGGTCTTGTCAAAGTCTAGGATCTATTTCCAGGATGGCCTTTTATATCCCAGCTGAATTGGAAGGGACTTTGGAATCCAGAGTTACCTGTCATTCTGACTTGGTGAACATTCACCTGAGCATCTCTGTTGTTTGGCCGTCAATGTGTATGTCACCAAGCCATGTGTGAAAAGAAGTGGCACAGTAGAGTCAAGAGTGGCTATGTAGGGACAAGGCTGTTCTCATTAGAGATGAACTTGGGGGGAAGAGCAGCTTAAGGATTTTCTGTTGGTTTGTTGCCATCCATTTTGCTGACGGATGACCAGAGGACACTGACTCAATGGACAAGGTTGGTCCTAACACACAGGCTTACTTAGGGCATCTGGGGGGGCCACCTATTGGAAGGAATGTGTGTGGTACTAGGAGATGGAGGGAAGTGCTGGCCTTTCCGCGGAGCTGTAGCTCACACTTGGGTTGTCTTCAGAGGCCTGACCCTCTCATGGGTAGGGAGACATGACTCTGAAACTCACTGCTGCCCTGCTGTGGTCGAGTACTGGCATGGAAAAGTCCGACTGCTTGAGAAGGAGAATAAAATGACAGGAGATACAGGCCTCCTCTGTCTTTGCTTTGGGCTGTGTATTGTGATTTATAATGTGTTTATTTATAACCTCACTTTATGGAGAACTTCATTATAGAATCCCAGGGAGGGAAAATAAAACAAAGCAAATCACATGAATTTCAGAGTATATATTTTAAGGATTTTTTTTTTGAAGAATTCAATGTAGTGATGTTTGTGATAAGCACAACCACCGATGTGCTTAATAATCAAAGTATAGCGTGCTAAGGAAGAAATTATAGACATCACATAGGTGAGTGGTCCTGGAAAGCTGGCTTAGTGGTTAAAATGTTAGCTTTGTAAGAGGGAGGGTGAGTTTGGTTCACCCAGAATATAATCCATATAAATGCCTGGTAGGCATGACAGCCTGCCTGTGATTCCAATCTGGGGAGGCTGAGACAGGAGATCCCCAGAGGAAGCTGACTATCAAGACAAGCCATCAGCAAGCTCTGGGATTGATTCAGAGACCCTTCCTTAATGAGTAAGGAGGAAGTGCTATTGAGGATGATTCCTGACATCAGCCTTGGGCTTACATGTGCATGCACACATGGGCTTGCACATGGCAGCCACATGCACATGCACCCCCATGTCTGTAAGTATGCTTACAAACAATGCATACCACGCATACATAAAAATGGCAAAAGGAAAAAACAAAAGAAATAGATCTGGTTGGAACTTTGTATACTACTAGGACCCTGTACCTTTTATGACATCTGCTTTTGTTGATGAAACAAAAGCTTTGAGGTCAGATTTCTCAAATTTGAATTCCTACTCTGTCACTCACTGCTGGGGGGGAATCTTGGCTTATCCTTCTTTGCTGTGGTTTTGTCCCATACTGGAGGTTGTGTCTGTGGCAGGTAAGTGTAGTATGCTGAAATATTTCATGAAGCATTGACCATTTGACTCTTCCTTTACCTTTCACAGGGACCTCCGGAACAACCTTATTAGCAGGATAGCCCCAGGTGCCTTTTGGGGACTGTCATCGCTGAAGAGATTGTGAGTTTTGAATTGCTTGCTTGGGAGTCTGAACCATTCCTTTTATAGGTAGCAGTGAGCTCCAGCTTGACAAAAAAGGCTCCTCTGGCCAGGTCCCCGACAGAACAGAGAGGATTTAAGTGTTCTATCAGTATGCTTTGGGTGCCTCTCTTACACTAACAAACTCATTATCATGTCAGCTCTGTAGCCGTAACTACTGTGGAGACAGTCCTCAAGCTATGACTCCGGTCAAACTGTCCATCTTTTGAATCACAGAAATTCCGGCTTTCCACTAATGGCGGAATGGCTTGCCGTTTCCTTGTGTGTTTTTACTTCAAAGCCTAAAGAGTAAGCTTTATTACTCTGCAAGCTAACCTCCTGCTAGTTTCTCACATTTGGAAAGTGACGGCACTAAAGGCACATAGAGCATCCTCCACTCTGTTCTCTGTGAAGACAGCTGCTGGGCACTGGCTGCTTCCACACTCCCACTTCTCTGGAACAACTCGCAGACTCGAAAGTGAGTGAGAAGGTGTAAAGGAGGAGGGCTGACCCCCTAAGTGCTTAGTCTGGATTTTTATGACAAAAGACAGACCAAAGAGAGACAATTAGATTTGTTAACGTGCATACGCTATACAGTGCGGGCAAAGAGTCAGGAGCAAATGGCCACCAGACAGTGACTTTTTACTCTGCCTTACTGAGCCTCTTCAAGAAGGAATGATAGTGTTTTTAGAGAAGCAGGATGAAGGAAATGGGCTCTGAGTCTGTGCGTAGTCAGGTCAGTGAAGAAGTAGTGATAAAGCCCTGTCCTGTCAGGAACTCTGGAGCTGGGACCAATTTGTTTGAATCATCCCTCCCAGGAACTGATGCTTGCAATCCATAATGTTTTCCCCTCCAACTTCTTACTTCTATTATCATCACATGTTACCTATTTCATGTGTGGTCCACACCACGGCCTTCACAGCTGTTTGGGTAGCAGAAAGGTCAATGCTTCTAACACCTCCATGCCGAGATGCAGGCCAAAGGAACTAGACTGTCAGTAAAAGACAGTTTCATGACGATGTTTTGAAGGGGCCTCAGAAAACCTTGGGGTTCTCGCCTTAGTTCCTTATCCTAAATAATGTCTCAAGTACCGCCGTCTAAAAGTTTAATAATCTTGTTCGGTAGCATTTAACTTAATTGCTGGTAATTGTGCTGGGTTTTGCCTTAGCCTGTTTGCTTTGCATTGCCTTGCACAGTAAGTGCTCTTCTGGTGTTCCCGCCTTGGAAGGTAATTGCCATTTACAGTGTTCTTCCTGCCAGAAAAGACATTCTTAATTCCAAACAGCTGACTTGTAATTGAGCTTATGGCATACAGCTTGCAAGCTGAAGGAGTCCTACGTGTAGCCGTAGTGGGATGTGAAGATAGCCGTGTAGTTAGTAGTTAATGGTTGCTAGTTTTTTTTTTTTTTTTTATAGACCCAGACTCTTTCTGGCAAAGCTTCAGGTCATTCATTTCAGTGGCCACACACAGTGTTTTTTGTCAATGTCCATGCTTTTGTCTGTAGTTATAGATAATTGGAGTCAGGAAGATTAAGTAGCTTTTGAAAGATAAACTACCAGGAGTAGTTGAAACTCAAACCCATTCACTTTCTTCTTTGCTTTATCAACGAACTTAAGCTGATTCGCAATCCAAATGGAAACTCATTATCAATACCTAAATTCCATTTAAGTAGGTAGAGCTATAATGAAATTGTTTCCCGAAGAGTCAGTGGTAATTACATCACTTAAAGCTCAGAAGTGAGCTAGGATAATGAATAGGACCAAAACACACTTGTTCAAGCAACAGCCCACAAGATGATACCTCATTTTCTTAAACTGTAAAACCTAGAAATAAAAGGAAAATCCACTTTAAAAAAAATCCCACATGATTTAATACTTGGCTTTACTATTGTAAGGAGCTTGAGCTATACGAGCCAAGAGCAAGCTTTGTGTGGCTTAAGATTCCTTAAGCCGTAAGAGAGGGAAACCAGAGCAAAAACATCCTGTTCTGCCAGATAATGTAGGGTGGCTTTGAAATAAGGAAGGGGAAACTCATTGAGGGGGTACCCAGGTCACTTGCTCTGATCTTAGAAGTTATAGTCAAATGCATGTGTTTTCTGCGGTGATCAAGTACACAGTTTGGAATTTAGCAGCTTTTGTTTGGAAACCAGCACTCTGAATACCTTCCTCCCTTTGTTACAGTGTAACTCTGAGTGTAACAAAGGGTGTGTTTCTCTCTGTCAGAAAATGATGTGGACATTAGAGGAAAGAGAAAAGGTTTTTTTGTTGTTGTTTTGTTTTGTTTGTTTGTTGGTTTTTTCGAGACAGGGCTTCTCAGTGTAGTTTTGGTGCCTGTCCTGGATTTCTCTCTGTAGGCCAGGCAGGCATCGAACTCACAGAGATCTGCCTGGCTCTGCCTCCCAAGTGCTGGGACTAAAGGCATGCGCCACCACCGCCTGGTGAGAAAAGTATTTTTGAGATTTTCATTTAGAGAAGCTTCTAATTTCTCTATTAATATTTCAAGTGAATTGAATTATTCAAAACGTAACAACTGATAGAAGGAATGATTCATCATAGTTTTTTTTCCCCCAGAGTTAGTGAAGTCCACTGACGAACAAAGGCTTGCCATTGCAGGTGAAAGTTTGAAGTTGCCTTGCTACATAGTTTTCCCTGCAACCCTGGTTAAATGTAAACTCCAGTGTGTTCCTTGTTCCAGGTGTGAACGACAGTAAGAGCGTGAAGAAGGGGCCAGTGAGAGGGGACCACAGGCAAAGCACTTGTCGGGCAAGCCTTGTACATGAGTTCAGTTTACGGCTACAGGAAGGAGGGACAGAACCGACCCCCAAAAGTTGTCCGTCAACCTCCACGCGCATGCTGTGGCACTTGTGTGCCTTGTGCTCATGCTTGCTCCCCCCATCATCACCATAAATAATAGTTAATAGTTATGCACAAATAAAAAGGAGGGCACTTGACACAGATTTAGGAGAAGGAAATATTTAGAGGGTGACAGGTCTAGGAATCCTTAGACATTAGGGCGGGCTTGCAGAATGACTGGGCTGTTACCTGGATGTGGTTACAAGTCATTTGGCTTGAGAGTGAATGACAGATTTGTAAGGTCAAAGCTAATTTAGTGTTTCTCCCCCCATTATAGTCAGAACGTCTGAGTAGCTAAAGGATGGAGTTATAAAAGAGAAGTTGCTAATGCTGTTGGGTGATTGGGCTGAGTTCTCGAGTCCTCTCCCTTGACTGACTCTGCAGGGCATCTCAGGAGTGCTAGCACATAGTAAGATAGAGTGAATCTCATTTTACTACTCTAGTTTTATCTTGAATAATTTCATAGAGTACATGGTTGAAATATAATTAAAGAGTATCTTGCCTGTGTGTGCCAGAAGGAAGGTAAACCAGAACTATTTTCGGGAGTGTTATTTGTATCTCACTTGAAGGAAGATGCAGAAAAGAAGGGTCTTACGTTCTTGACCCGAATCAGATCTCTCATCAGACCTGTATTAGCTGAGAGAACTAAATCAAGTCATCCCTCTCCCCCTTCCCTTAGGGACCTGACAAACAACCGCATAGGTTGTCTGAACGCAGACATATTTCGAGGACTCACCAATCTAGTTCGGCTGTAAGTACCTCTTCTACTCTATTAAAACGTACGATATTTGAACCAGTAGGTACCCAAGAGTTTCCGGAGATCAGTGACATGTTCATTGAAATAGCAACTGTTGGCCTTGGAGAAGCCACAGGGACAGGAAGCTGACTACTGGGTCATGAGATGTAGTGTCCTCAGAATAGAAGATGGGTTGAGAATCCCTTACCAGATACGCTTAGGACCAGAGTGTTTCCGACTTGAGGAGATCTCATATGCACAAGGAGATATGTTGCAGGTGAGACCCAAATGTAAATGTGAAATTCTTTTCTCTTTCATAATCACTCCGTAATCAGAGCCTGGAGATAATCTTACACAATATTTTAAACGCTCCATTGCATGAAACACAAGTTTCATGGTATAAAATTTTCCATGCTGTTGTCACGGAGCTCAAATATTTTGGAGCATGTTGGATTTCAGATTTTCAGATTAAGGATTTATAATACATCATCTCACCACACCAGTCCTGTGATCTCCCTGGAGACCATTGTGTACTGATTCTGAGTGTTAGCGTTTGTGTGATTAGCAGGGCTCCATCCCAACCCAGGATCCCATTGCATGGGTGTGACCTCGCTTCCACCATCATTCTCTGCCCTCCCTCCGTAGATGGCACTCCCTCCAACACTGAGGATTCAGCCCATACCTCAGAGGAGAGCTTGGCCTGTTCACAACCCCCACACTTCTGTCCTGTACCCCTTTCTGTGTTCTGTTCTGCCCCTGCCCCCCCTTCTCAGAAAGTCTAAATTTATCTGTCCTTGGTGCACAGAATAGACCTCGTGGTGTTTGAATGATGCTGCCAGTTTTTCCAGAGACTTCCACGCTTCTTTAATGTCAGAAACCCACAGAGCATGTGCTCTCTCTATTGAACATTTACCACCACTATTGAGTACCCATTTTCTTTCTTTTTTTAATGATAAAGTGAAATTTAACTTGAAGATTACAACAGTACAAGTTAATATCATATTGATCTTCTTACCGGTG
>CABHPP010124886.1:31470-49637 GCA_902168425.1 Peromyscus attwateri | reverse complement strand
AGGTATCGAGGAAGATGCCCAAACAGCCTCTGGCCTACACATGCACACACATGTGAACACACATGCACACACACAAACATACACACATGCACCCACACATAAAAATGCACACACATACATAGGAATATGCATGTTAAAATGCATATGTTTAAAATCCAGCTGTGATATCATAATATAAATGCTTCCTTACTAACATAATAAAATAAAAAGGTCTAATAAGCTCTGATAACTATAATTTTTATCTTGAATAAGCTGCTAAATCCATTTTGACCTTTACAATAAAGTTTTAATCAAAAAAAAGGAAGTTATGGACTCCTTGAATTCTAAGAACATTTCCAACTTTCTTGAGTTTTAGTGGGAGCTTAGTTCTAAATCACAAAAGAATACACTAGGCAAAAGTAAAATTTGGAGGACTCTGAGAGGAGGAAATGAAGTTCTCATTTTCTCGTGGTGCTAGGTGAGAGAGGCTTTGCTAAGCATTATGGTATGCATCCTTTACATTGCATTATTCTCTGCTGAGTTCTCACTGTCCTCTTCAGAGAGCCATTAACGAAGAAGACAAGCATGGCTTGACCGTGTGGCTCCAAGCTCATGAAACCTATTTCCAGTGTTAACAACAGCAACCACGACAGCAACACAGCAACGTAACGAGACAGTTATACACCACAATGAAATCCCAATTCATAAGGACCTAGCCGGCGGCAAGTTTGGACGCTTCACATCAGGTCCCCTTTGAGTTATCTTAAAAACTTGTCAAAGGCTGTGGGTGGTGAAAAGATATAAGAAAATGAAAACATGGAATAAAATCAGATTCTTAAAACACAAGGTTTAAAAGAGCCATACCCATCACAGGTGTTCAGTACATATGCCAAACCTCGTATCTGGGAGTTGCTAACTGGAATGCATGATTAGATTGAGTAATTGCACATGTCGGTAAAAAGCCATAATTACCCAAGAAAAAATGTATGCATTTTATCTGTGTAGGGCTCCTCCACTTAGTATGTCTTTTAAATTTTGATCAATTATAAATCTATTAGCATCTTGGAGAACAAAACGTTGTATTTCCTGGGGATCTTGACACATGTGACTTCTCCGTCATTGTTTACTAAAAGTCAGCTTTAATCCTTAGGGTAGAGCGGGAAAATACTTTCGAGGTCCTAGTGAGAATTACGGAAGAGTGGCAGGGCGGGGCTTTGGGACTTCTTCAGAAAGTCTGTTGTCCCCTGTTTCTCAGAGACTGTGACAGTAGCCCACAGCTTATTTACACATGGAAAGTAACACTTCATAATACCTGGCAGCCTTCAAGAATAGATTATATCTGTCCTTGTCTGAAGGGCTTTATAACAATATTGTGAGTGAGATGCTTTCTCCTGACCATCTGGCCGTTCTTAGGAGCCAATCTCTCTCAAAGTTTGATAGTGACTGCACTGGTTACACTAATCCTTTCAATGTTGAGCTGGAAAGGGTGGATACATCAATATCATATTCTTTTAGAGTCCATTTAATCCATACCCTGTTAGTATTTCGTTTAATAGGGAAATTATCTCCTGTGGGGATGAAAAGTAATTTGTCAGAATCATTTCTTAAAATCTGAAGATTAATCCATGTAAATTTTTTAAAATAAAAAAAACCATACTTTTTTTTAATTTTAAGCTTACTCATTAAGAATCTCAAAAAATGGGAATTTTGGACTTCAGTTTCACATATGTTTTAGAAATTATTTTCCAGTTTGGGTTCTGAAATTGTGCAGTGACCAAGCTTGGGTTGGGCCATAGCCCTGAGGAAGAGTTCACGCTAATTACAGTTGAAGCTTCAGCAAGGCTAATGAGGACATCTCAGGGTGTCCCTTGGTTTTTGACTTGGGAAGCTAGGAGGAGATTTATTCTGAGGTGGGGGTTTGTGAATTTTCTTTTTAAGAAATGATACTTTATGAACTAGTGGCTTCAAATGCTTCATTTTGCAGTTTGTGAAATCGTCATGTTCTCATTTTAACCTCTTTTACTTGGTGATAAACCCACTGTTGTTGAGGAATTTGGTGAGGAAGCTGGATGTTATTCCCATACTGTGAAGTCTACACTTATTGTCAGATTAAAATGTCAAAAACTATTGATCCTTTCAAACTCACAGTTTAAAACTGTTCGCCAGTCCTCAGCTTCGCCAGCTACCATCATGAGACCAAGTTTTTCACAGAAACTCCCTTTTCCTAAGTGGTTGACCTTTTGTGTTTAGAAATTTGGACTTGAGCAAGTTTCCCTTCTTGCTGCTCAATAACATACCATAGAGAGGGAGAGAGAGAGAGAGAGACAGAGAGAGAGACAGAGAGAGAGACAGAGACAGAGACAGACAGACAGACAGACACAGACAGACAGACAAAGACACAGACAGACAGGCACACAGACACAGACACGCACACACACACACACACACACACACACACACACACACACACAGGGGTGGAAAGAACCAGCAGGTGTGCACGAACAGGTGTGCACGAACAGGATGGAAGTGGTAGTTCTCTTTTGTGTGAGAGGCATCAGAGTTATTCTTAAAATCTTTTTCTAGAAGGTTTCACGGTGATTTGGAGAGATTTCTTTCTATCAAATGGGGATTGAAAGAACCTGCTTGTAACATGATTTAGAATAGACTCAGGGATTTCCATAAGGTTCGGCTAACGAGTTCTTAACCTAATGAAGGTTAGAGTTCTTCAGTACAATCCTCCTGTAATATTCTTTTCTGCTCCCAGTTATTGGGATTCTGCCATATCCCAAATTCAAGTTTGAGTGGTAAATAATACAGTTAATTTTGGCGTGTATTATAATAGTGATAAAGTCAGTCAGAGGAATTGCTGTTCATTTGCTATCCTTTGATTACCATCAACTTCTCAAGTCCCGTGTCTTCCATGATTTCCATAGTCTTATAAATTGAATGTGCTGTGCAGCTGACGGTGCTTGTACTGTTGTTGTTGGCTTTTTTTCCTTCTCCTAAATAGAAATGTTAGTGTTCCTGTAGGTTTTATGATAGCTTCATTAACTTTCGTTATCTGATCCATCATGGTCTTAAGAGAAAACTAAACAAATAGTGTATTTGTGGCTTACCCTGTTTAACCAACCTGGACAAGTATTTCTTTCTGTTCATCTCAGTATGAGTGTTAGATTGCTTGGGTCCCGGTGTGAGGTCTTCAGCCACTAACAGACTCAGCTGAGTGTTGAGGAAATGCAATTCCAGGGCCCTCAGACCTTTTCTCACCTCCTTGTCTCTCTCCTAAGAAAACCGTGGCAATCATTCTCCTCTCTGCCATGCTCCTTTTCCTACAATCCTCCCTTTTTAGTTATTTGTAGGATAAGAAGACAAAAACACCTGAAGATGAAAACGCCATAATTAAAAGAGAATTCCATTGAAGTGAAATGATTATCATATACTATAAGAGCACTTATCTTTCCAAATGACCTTGTACCGTTCACATGATTGATATTAGCCCAGCTCTAGTGTTACAGCTACGGCAATTCTTGTTGTGGTCTCTCTAAACTGTAACATTTTGTCCTGATTACATTGGGTGGCAGTGAATCTTTCTTAGTTGTAGATTTTATTTTGGGAAAAAAATTCAGATTATTTGCAACTGATTTTGGTGATTTCTGTGGATAAAATTATGCGAAGCAAAGTGCCTTAATATGCATACGCACCTAGACGTAGGAAACTAATGTAGTTTCCTTAATTGTTTGGAGGAACAATATTTTAGATAATTGAAAGAAACTGAAAAGAAAGCCTTGGACCTTTTATGAAAAAGCCTTGTAAGTTATGTATTTCAATACCCTGGTGAAGTTAAGACAGAAAGATGAACCGACTCATTGAGTGCTCATGATTAGTGGTTGAGAGCAAGTCAGGAGGTCCTTGAGAAACGCATTTCTTTTTCTGTGATCATTCCTGTTTGTCCTCATCCATGGAGTGAGCTCTGATGGTCGAGTTCAGTCTTGTATGTGTAGCTTCTTAAGAAATTGTTAAGATAGTCATAGAGAAAACTTTTTCATGCATAGCGCTTCTTAAATCCTTGATTACCTCCAAATTCTTTTGGTGAATTATGTCTATAGGCTAATTTTTTTTCTAATCAGAAATACATTAAAAAGAAGTAAAAATTTGACATACCTTTTGAGCCATTTGGACAACTGAGGCCACAATCAATAGTTCATGAGAATACCTTCCAAAACAAGGCCTGTGGAAGTACCAAGCAAATATCCTCAACCTCCGTGTTTGGATCTACCTTTCAAGTACATTTCTTTTTTTTTTTTTTTTTTTTTTTTTGGTTTTTCGAGACAGGGTTTCTCTGTGTAGCTTTGCGCCTTTCCTGGAGCTCACTTGGTAGCCCAGGCTGGCCTCGAACTCACAGAGATCTGCCTACCTCTGCCTCCCGAGTGCTGGGATTAAAGGCATGCGCCACCAACGCCCGGCACATTTCTTTTACAAAATCACCTGTCTACTTACTTTCCCAAATCTCAACTTTAAAGAAGTTACTAAAGTATTAGCAATAAGTGAACCCAGTTACTATCATATATCCTGTACCTAAAATACATATTCTATGAAGTATTTAGAAAAAAACACAGGTGAGGAAATTAAATAATAGTTACTGGTTTGGAGAACCAGACTGGATGCGGGGTGGGAGGCTCTCAAAATTCCATTTAAATAACCTTGAAGATCTAACGGAGAGTAGAAAGTCTGCAATTAGTTTTCATTCAGTATTGAGATGATGGGGTAATGGTATCCAAATGTCAGTGCCCACACGGTACCAGCCTGGGACAAGCAGGCAGTGGCGACATTTTAGCTGAGAGAATAGAGGTGGTGAACTGAGTATATTATTAAGCTCAGGCTTTTGTTACTAAAGTGCCGTTTTAAAGATTTGTTTTGTTTTGAATTCTGTGCGGGTGTGTGTGTGTGTGTGTGTGTGTGTGTGTGTGTAAATGCAGATGCCCTTGGAGGCTGGAGATGTCAAACTTCCTGGAGCCTAAGTTAAAGGTGGTTGTGAGCTGCCTGACGTGGGTGCTGGAAACCAATCCAGGTCCTCTGCTAGAGCAGTAGAAACTGTTAACCACTGAGCCAGCTCTCCACCCTGTATAAAATGCCGTCCTTAAAGTAATGATAATAGACCTTCACTGTTGTTTTTAAAGTTTCTTACGTAGCCAAGTTTGGTTCTCAGACTTTAAAAGTCACCCAGCTCAATGCTCCATCCTTTTCGAATGCAAAGTACTCATTACAGAATTTGAATGATTTTATTGAGGTGGGATAACATTTTCAAGTTTTTTCATTATGACCCCTCAGGATTACTCTGAGAGTCGGGGCTTCTAAAGTTTATCTTTAAAAGTTCACCAATGGCTGTTTCCAAGCAGTGGCTTGCCCCCTCAGTCTGTTTCTTCTGTGAGCACCCCAGTCCTCCTTTCAAGCTTGGGCTGCTCTTGTAGACTCGATTGTCTGTCAGCGTTACCGGCTGGTAATGAACTGATGTGCCGTGCAGCACTCTTGCGGTACAGCTCTGTGGTCTCAAACATCATTCTGGTGGCGGTTCCTTTATGATCAGAACAACATTTTGCCTGGGTAGGAAATTCATTCCGTGCACACAGGCTGTAAATTCCCATGGCAGGGCAGGCTCATCTGTGAAAGAACATTTTTATTCTCATTTACCTCTTTGATTATATTCAGAATGTCCCAGCAATGCTGATGAGATCATTCTAAGTCTTAAAAACATTTTTGCTGTTGTTTCCATCATTTCCAATAACATATAAAGGCTTAACTCACAGTGGAAATGGTAGAGGATTCTCTTCCTTTTCTCATTGGGAAGCTAATTTGGGGAAGGAAGGCTTATATATGAATTTTTTAATTTTTTTTTTTTACAATTAGCAGCATCTATGTTTATTTCTTAACTGAACACTCAGCTGCTCTTGCATGTACATATTTGCATATACTGTGGGTACTATGCATGAGCATTCAAAGCCACCATGATTTACACGACATACAAACAAGAATTTGATTTATTTTAAATTTGACCAATAATGAATTAAAAGAATAAAAAATGTTATAAATTATTGATACACTTTTAGTGAAAGCTAGAATTTTATGAGAATCAACATGGGTAAACACGTGACATGACTTATGTGAAGAAATGTGTTACTGATGCAATTATATATGTCTCCTTGGCATAAAAGAATTCCCTACTTGTGCATATATAATTATAATTTGAAAATATTCTGATTTTTTAATCATCTGTTTTTCCAGATGAATTAGAGAAATGAGATTTTTGGCTTTTTATTATGAAATTTCCAAGTCCATAAAGTAATGAAAATGTACAATGAAAACAAGATATTCATTACTTACCTCAGTAATCAAAGCACAGTCAGTCTTATTTTATGTCTCGTTCCCCTTCTCCCATCATTGGTTTATTTAAAAAAAGTCAAATTCCAGATATCATTTCATTCTTGAATTGTATATTCATTCATAAATTGTGTATTTCCTTAGTCACATCAAATTCACAAAAGTCAAGTTTCTCTACCTTTTGATTATCTCACAGTATCATTTTTACCATTTGTTTGAATCTGCATCTAGATTCCACACATTGTATTTAGCTAATTAACCACTTAAATTTAAGTTTCTTCCTCCTCCTTTATTTTCTCACCAATCATCTGGGAATGAAATGGAATCATTTGTCAGACAAAAATCCCACCGTTTGGATTTTGCTAAATTATTTTGTTCGGGTGCCTCTAAAGTTTACAGTTAGTTTTCCCGTCTTGTCCTAAGAGCGTTTTCTAGCTTTTGCTTTGAATGTGATTCTCAACACGCTCTCACTTCTCTATCTAAGTGAAGTTCAATTCAGATTTTGTTCTTATCAGTCACAGATGCACATATTTAGAAGAGAAAATTATATATAAAAATAATGTTTTCCCACTTGGCCCTAGACCTCAAAAGGAGATTAATCAATGAAAAACACTGGCATACAAAAATACAGCTCTGTGTGGCGGAGAGTAAAAGAGCCATTTTAAACCATTAGGTTTAAACCATTAGGTTCCAAAGGACCCCCAAATGTGGTAGCAAATTCCTACCACTAAGATTGGTATGTGGCCATTGTTTTTTTCATAGGGTTCAGTTTCTGAAGTTATAAATTTGTCCTGATGGGTCAGTTATCTTCTCTTATAAGGAATGGAGGCAAGGGCATATTCCCAAAAGGATGGACTAGCATCATCTACAGGCCTGAAAATGCCTTCTTGATTGTCACCATATGATCTCTGTTGAGCTGAGAGATACTGATGTAGAACCCATTGCTAGTGAGAGAATCTTCACGCCCTTCTGATGTGCTAGGACGCAGAAACATTGAAAACCGCTGTCAGCAGTGGGCTTGTCTAAGTTTTACAGGAAAACGACCATGTAAAGCTATAGATTAGCTAGTAGACTCTTCAAGGCATCCCATCCTAAGACATTAGTTATCAGGAAAACAGGAATGTCCCTGGAAATGGTGACCTTTCCCTCCCCACCAATAAAAGAAACTTATTGTACATACGTAGATTAGAGGTACCAATGCATTCCTGCCTAGAGAAATGTGTTTGTTCGGTCAGTTCGGGTTTATTGAGCATCTACTTGCTAGGAAATTGTGCAGGTCTCTGAGGATTGAAGGAAATAAATACTCGATCCCCAGAGAGCTTATAGACATAAAAATAAAATAACGAACCTAAAATGAAAGATAATAGATGATGAAGCATTAATACTTGGGATAGAAGGGTCTAGAGTGGACGTGAGGGCCAGAAGACCTCTGAGAAAGTTCGGGGTCTCTGTTATGAGGAAAATGGTAATTTTATCATATAAAGTGAAATTGATAATTCCCAGCTTCTAAGTTTCCTCCATATTTGTGATTCACAGTAGAAAATTACCCAAATTACTAAAATCTACAGTTCCAATGAACAAAAACTGTCAGTACAACCAAAATAATGTAACTCTTTCAATTAAACTGACAAGCTACATTTGCAATATATTTGCTAAAAATACACGAAAATGAAATATCTCAAGGTAAAAATAGGGTGTGCCCTGTTAGCTTCAATTGTGTTCTGTTACTTGTGTGAGGGCGGAAGAGGCACTTAGTAGTTCTGAACGTCTTTGTGTTGGGAGAATTGATGAGAGCCACAGAGCCCCACCCTAGAAGAATACCGTTATTTCCACAAGGAACATTGAGAGTGTTTTTGAGTCTTTTCAGAGAGAAGAATAAAACAGAAGCAAGCTTTCTAATCCCTTTAAGTAGAAATGAGGGTAGGAATAGGCTCAAGCTGCAGACAGTTAACCACTGAGTCCCATAAACTGTGCCAGTGGGTAGACAAGGGTGTAGACAAGTTTAACAGGACAAAGGGGCAGGAGACCTGGGGAGATGGATGGTCCCAGGATCTTATTTCAAACTGAGATTTCAGAAGTTCTTAAGGTACCTGGAGAGACGGCTCTGTGGTAAAGACCATTCCTCTGGAAGAGTAGCCAGATGCAATTCTAACACCCATGTGGCAGCTCACAACCACCAATAACTCCACTACCAGGGGATCTGATGCCCTCTTCTGGCCTCTCTGTGGGCAGCAGGCATCATGTGGTACACAGGCATATGGGAAGGCAAACTCCCACATGCATAAAACAAAACAATAACTTGAGAAAAAGAAGTTCTTGAAGGCGTATCTGTGTCAAGTGTCTATCTCCGGGTACTTTAAGGAGAATATAGAGCATCTCTAGTTTAATAGTAAAACAACAAAGACAGTGCAAAGAATGTTACAGTAGCCCCAGCAGCTTGATCTCAAAATCCTGTGCCCTGAAGAACTCACAGAAAGGAAGCTTCAAATAATCTCTCTTCTTCAGCCCACAGTGCCTAGATAACATTCAAATAAATTGTGATGTGGTGTTTTGATAACATCATATATCAGTTTAAAAACCCTGTACTCAACTTTTGTGACCTGGAGTTCTGCTTTAAGTCTAACAGAAGCAGTTGTCATTAAAATGATCAAAACTTCATGTTATTATAACAAAAAAAGTAATGTTTCATAGACATTTATGCAGGGAACAGAATAATCCTCATGCATACCATTGTTGCCTTTAAAGGGGAATGGCTGTAAGGATGTGTTACCCAGAGCAATATCTAATGAACCTCTGCCAAGTAATAAAGATAGCATCATATTTACCACTGTAGCTCTAGCTATTAAAAAATGGTATATAGCCTGGAGTGGTGGTGCACGCCTTTGATCCCAGAACTTGGGAAGCAGAGGCAGATGGATCTCTGTAAGTTCGAGGCCAGCCTGCTCTACAATGAGAGTTCCAGAACAGCCAGGCCTATTACACAGAGAAACCTTGTCTCAAAAACCAAACAAACAAACAAACAAACAAAAAAAGGTATATTATTGATAAAATCCAATACTTTGAATTTCTTGACTCCTAGACTGCAGTGTGTATGGGAAAGTATGTGTGTGCATGTTCACCTGTGTGTAGGTGTGTGTTCATATGTAGGCCAGAGGTTGATGTTGAAGGTCTTTCTCGGTTGTTCTATTGAGGCAGGTTCTCTTGCGGCACCCAGAACTCAGTGATTCCAGATAGTCTAGCCAGCCAGCTTGCCCCAGGAATCCCATTTCTACCTGTTGAAAACTGGGATTACAGATGCCTCTGTGTCCAGCCAACTTTTTGATGCGGGTTCTGGGGATCTGAACTCTGGTCCTGAAGATGAGTGTCATGTGCTTTATCTAGTGAGCCCATCCATGTCCCCAGCCACTAAATTCAGTACTTTGAAAAGTACAAAGAAGAGTTAACTTTGAGAAAGTATTGATAATGGAATTTTGTTTGTAGTATTTTCTTTTTCACGGAGTAGCAATCTGGTTGTGAACACATCCCCATTCTTATGACTAAATATATGTTTAGCTGTTATTCAGCTTTGGAAGTGTAGAACTGTATTTTCCTAGTTCCTGTTATAATAATGCTCCTCAGTAGAAAGTGATTTACTCGCACACACAGCATCAAGAACAACACAGGCCCAGTGCCAAGGAAAGACACATTCAACAGTTCAAATGAATTTATTAGAGCCCACTTGCCAAAGTCATACAGACTCAACAGTGGTGCTTAAGCCCATTTAATTGATAATGAGCAAGACTGCTTGTTTCTGAACTCACTCTTCATCCCCTTCCCGTCATCCATGTCATTGAATTTTAAAGCCCAGATCAAGATTTTCTGTATGTCTACGTCTTTACCAAGCTACTATGGCTGATACCTGCATAAAAAATTCTCCCAGACACATACATGACAAATAAAGATAATGGTGAAAAAAGAGAGATGGGTAGATATAAGAATATTTAAAAACCCACAGTTCTCCTTTTATATTTACGTAGCACTTAAAAATTTCTTTTTTGTGCTCTATTTATATTTTTATATGTATGAGAGTTTTGCCTGCATGTATGTCTGTGCACCACTTGAGTGCCTGGTGCCCTCAGAGACTAGAAGAAGGTATTGGATCCCTTGAATTGGAGTTAACAGCCTGTTGTGACCTGCCATGTGGGTTTTGGGAATTGAACCCAGGTCCTTTGGAAGAACCACCAGTGTTCTTAACTATCTCTCCAACTCTTGATGCCTTCTTTTGGAGAACCATGTAAGAGTTCTATCTTTGACATTATTTTGATAACACAGAGGTATCATTGGCATGAAATTTTAACTCAGTCAGTTGGTTTTTACTTCTCAGTTAGCATCAGAGTAGCTAGTGTTAGCACTGGCAGCTGGTTCACAACAGAAAATGCAACAAGCTTGGCTGGGTTTTCAGTTGTCAACTAGACCTCTGATGATTGGGCAGTAGCACTCCTCCGGATGCCATCTCCTAGCTTCTCTGTTCTAGCTGTCTACCTCTGCATCCAGAGCCTCCTCCAAATCCCAGGATCTCCCTGTGAGCCAATGAATAGGAGGAACAGGAACAGCACAGCAGAGGGTTCCCGGGGCCCTAATCTAGCACATGATGTCACCTTGCTCTTCCGTCAATGACTCCATGCAGTAGTGCTTACTTGTTATTGAATGTTTGGTGTTGCCTTTGGCCATGTGCAAAGCTTTGCTTACCTCCTCGGGCAATCAAAACTTCAAAATCAAGTCCTGCCTCTTAAGGAGCTAACAGATGGATCAGTAGCAATCGCAGCATTGCCTGGGGTTTACTGAGCACTTCCTAGAAGCTGACCTTATTCTCAGCTCCTTTTTTGTTTGTTTGTTTTTTCCTTTGGGTTTCTCTGTGTAGTCCTGGCTGTCCTGGATCTCACTCTGTAGACCAGGCTGGCCTCGAACTCAGATCCGCCTGCCTCTGCCTCCTGAGTGCTGGGATTAAAGGTGTGCACCACCACCACTTGACGCATTCTCAGCTCTTGTCCTGCGTCATTTCATTAGCTCTCATGAGAGCATGGGCAGTGGCTTCTTGTCTTTCCTAGATGACAAAGCTGAGATAGAGAGATTAAATCCTATTTCTAAGGTCATCCAAACAATGATCGGAATGGCCACAGAACATACTGAGCAAGCAGTCAGACTCTGTAAAGGGCGTTGCCGGTGCATGCTGTGTTCTAACTTGGCACTGGTTGGATAATGCCTGATTTTTAGGTCCATCAGCTGTGGAATGAGGGGGGTAGGTTACAGCTGTTGAACTGTCTGGAAAAATCCGTGGTTCCCTAGAAGGATTAAGACAAATGTAAACAATCACACTTCAAGGTAGAATATTGAAAACCTTGTGAAGCCGCTAAGTGCGAATTATGGTAGGGGTTATACATAGTTTATTTCCAGAAAACCTGTTATGCTCTTCTTTGTCTCATACCTCCTGTTTAAGCAAGACAATTCCCAGAGAGAAGGAATCCTACCTCTTCCTTTTAAAGGTGGCATTTGAAGGTGTAAAAATGGGGGGAAAGTACACAAAATGAATCAGTAAGTGTTTCCCTGAGGAAGGTGAGGTGGGTCATGGGGATTTGTGTGTCTGCTCTGTGGCAGGGGGTGTGTTAGTGCTGAGGGAAGTAAAGCTGCCCAAATTCACTTCCTGTCTAATGAGGGAAACAGAAAGGTCAGTTAGCAGTCGTGACATTGTGACTGGGGGAAGGGCCATTGCAGTGTCCGTATCTATGGAGGCACATAGTTACTGAACGTGTCTATTTTCCAGGCACTTGGGAGATGCTCAAGATGCACCAGAGGACAGAGCAGGCAGGCCTGTTTCTCTGCTTTCACGAAGGCTATAGTCTTATGAGTCAGGGAAGTGGACAGTAGATACATCAATTATGGAATATGACAGATGGCGATACGTGCATTGGAGACAAAGAAAGGAGAGTGGGAAGAGGTGTGCTGGAGCTGGGAGGACGGGGATGAGGTGTGCTGGAGCTGGGAGGATGGGGATGAAGTGTGCTGGAGCTGGGAGGACGGGGAAGAGGTGTGCTGGAGCTGGGAGGACGGGGATGCCATTTTCAGTATGTGGATGAAGAAAAGCCTCGTTGAAGAGACACAACGCGTAGAAAGCCACATAGGGATCCGACCCTAATGTTCAGAGCAAAAAGAGCACTGAATGCAAATTCTGGAGGTGAAAGTCACCTGCATGTTCCAACAGCAGGAGGGAGACAGAATGGCAGGCCGGAGTGAGTTGGGGTCACTGGCGAAGACTGGGGGTGTGAAGGAAAGGGGAACAAACTGTTGCTCTGGGAGAGGCATTCTGGAGCAGCACTCTGAGGATGCGGAGAGCAGGTCTCGAAGGGTTGTGTAAGTCATTCTAAGGACCATCTTGATGGCACTGGGGAACCATTGAAAAAACCTGAAGAAGTGGCAGATCAAGGCACCATATAAAGAGGGAGTTGGGGAAATGGTGGCCCGAAGCTGGAGAGACAATTCCACATGGTAGAAGAGCCACTATGAAGGCAAGAGAGGATTTGTATCTGAGCATGGGTTTTAGCTGAGGGGACAGAGAAGCGTTGGCCATGAGAGCTTTTGAAGGAAGTCATTAAAACAGCCCCTGCCAAGGAGGAGAGGCCCCCCTGTGCAGTTAGAAAGGACTTGAGGCAGGGCACAGTGGGTACATGACCACTCACTCACCCTTGTCTCCCAAGAGTCCAGTGCTCACATCTGAATTTAGAGCTGTGCACTGTCCCAAGGCTCCTTAAAGGATACGAGACCAACGAGGGAGCCATCTGCTAGCCAGTTTGGACCAGCACACCCTTTGTCCTCTGACCTCCAGTCTCCAGCCCTGTGCATGTCTTTGCGGTACAGCTACCGCTGCACCGCCATCTTGCCCTGCGGCCATGAAGCATGCAGGAGCAAGCCCCCGGTGCCCTGCTGCATCCTTGGGTCCTTCCAAGCCAATCTCTGTATCCAACTAAGCGGCCTTGGAAAAAGGCAAATTTGTTCCCCCCCCCCCCAGTTTATTTTTATAAAGATGCTCAAAGATACTTAGTTATATACCAACTTATTTTAGACCTTTAAGGTTTTTGCATTCATCTGCTGGCTAATTGTCCCCCGTGGAAGACAGGCTCTAGTGAGAACTCTGCTCACTTGCTTGACTCTAATTCTGAAATTTCATAATGTGTGTGTGTGTGTGTGTGTGTGTGTGTGTGTGTGTGTGTGTGTGTGTGTGTTTTAACCAGTGTTTGCTTTAGATGATTTAAAAGCTTTTTTTTATTACAAGTCAAGTCCCATACATACTAATTGAACAACCTTCAATAATATATTTTTTTTAATTCACCGGAAAAAGCGATCATTTCCTGGTCAGAGCAGTCATGTATCTTGTCCTCAGCTCAACCTCATTATAACTGTACATTTGAGCACACTCAGATCCCCTCTGAAACGAGTCGCCTCATCCCCGAGCTCAACTGACATGAAGAATTATTATTATTATTTTTGTCAGAAAGCCTTAATTAGATTAGGTTGGCCTTTCTGAACTTCGTGTGTTGCTACATCCAGGAGTTAAAAACCGTGCTCTGTGTGTATCACACCAATCAAGAGAAAATGAGCGAAAGCAGGAGTGAACTTCTGCTTCTGTGTGCAGCTCCTTTGATGAAGGCATTGCAAATAGAAACCAGAAGCCACGAAACCAAGGAGATAATAGCCAATGAAGGAGAGAAGTGATTAATTCAGGAAAGGCTTCAGAGTTCAAAGAGACGGTGATGAAATTATTAGGGGCTGTTGGCGATGTAATCCATATCTCCTCGTCACACGTGTCCTATGTGATAGTGCTGGGAATGTCCGGGAGGAAACTGCCTTAGAAAATAAGCATGCCAAAAGTGTATGGAAAAGCTCCCCACCACCCCCCCAACACACACACATACACATACACACACAGGGCAGAGTCACGTGCATTTTGAGGTAGACATGCTTGTCTCTGTGAGAAAATGCGTGTGCTTCCTGATGATGAAAGCAGTCAGGGAGGCCGGCACATGCCAGTACGACTCTATTAATGATGACCCGTAAGTGTTGCTCTCTAGAAGGTTTTATCTCTTCCTACATATGTGATGTCCTTTGTCACGTGATAATGCACTTTGTAATTTGAATTTTGACAAAATCTGGCAAAAGATAAAGGGAGCTCTACTCTATCCAACTTTCTTTTTCTTAAAGAAAAAAAATCCCAGGACTCTCATTATATGGATTCAACTTGAAGTTATTTTTGAATTCTTCGTTATTCTAAGATTGTAGTCTTCCAGAAGGGAGGCTTGAGTGTGAGACAGAAATAAATGGCTCTCTAATTTTGCCTCATTACTTACACCTTTCTCTGGATTTACTGAGCTTCGTTTAGTGAGGTTGAAGTTACCTGAAGTTCCACCTGGTTGTAGCCTTACCTGACATGAACACTTCAGGGAAACCACTTAAATAAAGAGTCAACGGCTTTAAACAAGACAGTGCTTTCTCCGCAAATAAGCACTAACCATTTTCCGCAGGAAAGTAAATGACATAAGACAGCAGATTGCTTTGTTTTGATTGAGAGTTGAATGAATGTTGCAATACCCAGGCTTTGACTGTACACACAGGCAACAAGTGCCTGAGTGTGTGTGATCTTGAAATGCAAGCTTGGGAGAAATGCAGCCCGTGCAAGAACTGAACGCAGTGGAAGCCTGCAACCATCACACTGTATTCAGGCATGGAGAGAGCATCCCATCTGAGATGCTGTTTCTGTCTCCTTCCCAGCTCCCCTATGCAATGCTCCATGTATATTTCTCCTAGCCGGCCCGATTTTTAATGGCTAAATTTTCATTTAAAAGTGAAAAGGCGATGTTGTCTGATTCGAGCAGCAGGTGTGTTTTTAATCTCTCCTAGGTCACCTTCCCCAGTGCAAAGCAGCAAGCTGTTATTGATCAAAGAGGTTTTGTTGGGTAGCTCTCAGATTATTGAGTGACAAACTTTATTGAATTTGACTTAACAGAAGTCAGGAGACAGCTGAAGCATAAGAGCCCGCGCGGCCATCAGAGTCTTTCACGACAGCCAGGGAGCAGAGCTTGGCGATGGATACTGAGCTCTTTGCTGGCCCTCGGAGATTAACTGAACAGCCTTCCTACCAATTCCCAAGCCTGTCAGCAGAACCAATTAGATTTTCAACCAGTAGACAAGAAGGGTGGCACTTGGGGACCTTTCTGCTTTAGGTCGAAGGCTTTTCAGACTGCGATGAGATGACATTGATGATGACACGTTGAGCATTGGTTGGTTTTAAGACAAGTTAAATTAGCAGTCTTGAAATGATTCCAACTGTCTCCTGACTTCTCGCTGTTGCCATATTCAGTGGATCCTGTCAGGAGCCCGTTGATGACTTAATAGTCTTTCTTGAGTAGATTTGAGCACTTTGGCTGTGTGTTTATGTGTGGTTGTCATGCTTAAAATATTCATATGGAGGTTTGAAATATTTATTTGAAGGCGCCTTCTGCAGAGTTCAGCAGGAAGGTTCCCCGTGTTTCTGCCTACTTTCTATTTCTTTTTTTCTTTCTTTCTTTCATTTCTTTTCTTCTCTGAGCAGTTGTTTTGCACAACTACCTTTTATTCTATTTCATATTTAATTGATAGTAGTGTTTCACATAATTCTTGATAGCTACATTGGTGATCAAGTTAGAGCCTTTGACATCATGCTTCTCTTCTACTGTAATGCCTGATCTACATCTCATAATAGTTTGGGACCCACTGGGGATTAGGAAGGGCCCTGTTTTCATTCTGTGTTCCTAGAACCCCGAGGCAGCATTTGATGGAAGAGATGTAAACAGAACACTAGAAATATGGATGTTGTATTAATGCCATTTAGATTAAATGATGCAAAAAAGGGTATCTTGAGGAAATTTTATTTTTTACTTTAGAAAACTTATACAGGATACTTATCCAAGGTGTTGGAAATATTATTGCTGGGCCTGGAGACATAGCTCAGTGACTAAGAGCCCTTGCTGCTCCTTCAGAAGACCAGTGTTCAGTTCCCAGCACCCACATCAGGCAGCTCACAACTGCCTGTAACTCTAGCTCCAGGGAATCTGAGACCCTCTTCTGGCCCTCTTGGGCACCTGCGAATGTTCTCCACTCACACATATGCATTAGTAAATTAATAAAATGCATTTAAAAATATTGCTGTCTCTCTTCATACTCAAAACTCCTCATATTCATTAGCCTTAGAAAATTATTACAAGTGTGCTTCTATTTTATATGGATAATAGAGGATGTGTTTTTATTAATTTGTGTGTGTGTTTGTGTAAGGTTGTATCTTACTATGTAGCCCTGGCTGGCCAGGATCTCCCTGTGTAAATCGGGCTGGCCTCCAACTCACAGAGATTCTCCTGTCTCTGTCTCTGAGAGCTTGGATTACTACCATACCTGGCAATAGTAGAGATTTTTTTAAATGGTCCAATTTAAAGTTTTTCATAATCATTCTCTTTTTTATAGTGCACGGAATTGAACCCCAGGCCTTCTGCATGCTAGGCAAGAGCTCTACCACTGAGCCACATCCCCAACCCTAGTTTCCAATATTTAGCAGACTACCTGGCATATAATTCATTTAATATGACTTGTAATTTGCTGCTCTGAACTCCTTTAAACTTTTGTAAGTGAGAATGACTTGTGCAGGTATGAAGATATGTGTATGTAAACATATATGTTTATGTATGTGTCTAGGGAGTGGATAGACACATAAATAGCCATGTTTGGTAACCAAGTTCTGTTTGTTCTATAGTTACTGTCTGGTGCTATTACTTGGCAATTGCCAACCCCTCAAAAGCAGTAAAAAAAAAAAAAAAAAGAAAAAGAAAAAAAAGAAAATAATCCACACAGAAAAAATATACTTTAGAGATTATTTTTGCTGACTCCTACTCAACATTTTGTGACAAGCTCTTGGGTGACCTACAGTGTGGAAGTCCCTTGTGGAGAGCTCACTATCAATAGTAACAGATAAAAACAGAACAATCCAAGTAAGAATCAAACATAACGTCTAAGTTTGGTTGGAAAAATAAGGTGGATGGTGGGGTAATTCATGTCATTCTCTAGTAGTGTCAAAAAAAAAAAAAAAAACACCCCTCTGGTAAACAAAGGTTAAGAAAGAATCCAAGTATGTGTCCCTCATCTTTGTATCACTATGACAAAATACATGAGGTAATCAACTTAAAACTAAGAATGATTTGGGCTCCCGGTTTCAGTGGTTTCCATCCAGAGTCACGTGACCTTGTCTTTCAGCCCTTTGTGCATGGTATTATTATGTAGGAATGTAGAGTGGGGGCAATTGCTTACCTGGCGGTTTATGAGAAGCAAAAGGAAAGGAGCTAGGTCCCAATGTCCTCCTCATGGCCATATCTCAAGTGACTTTAACATCCTCCTCTATCTTCCGAAGATTTCATTACTTTCCAGTAGCAGCAGGGGCTGGTGATGGAGCCTTCAATGTAGAGCATTTGGAGAGAATCAGGATCCAAACTACAAAGGACAGCTACAAAGCTATTCATTTGTGTTTCAAATGTCCTTGATTTCTCAATTCCCATAGGATGGTAAAGGAAACATCCTTTTATTTAGGTCTGGTGACTTTTTAAACAAACAAAATCAACTTTTTAGGAGTCAGAGACAATGGGATCTCTGTGAGTTTGAGGCCAGCCTCATCTACATAGCAAGTTCAATGCCAGCAAGAGCTACACTGTGAGGCCCTGGAGAGAGAGAGAGAGAGAGAGAGAGAGAGAGAGAGAGAGAGAGAG